>CM032228.1:149625000-149937500 GCA_019009955.1 Riptortus pedestris | reverse complement strand
CCTGTTTTATTCAGAGGCTTCGACTAAAAATATACAGCTCATCATTCATCGCCGCCCTCTCTCACTGAATCCCAATCCCAGTGACAAATTGCACCATTATACACCAATCCACTGCCTCACTTGCTATTATTACTAGTTTATTTTTATGAATTAATTGTTTAATGCTTCTACGACAAAATATCAATTTTCTCTAAGTTTCCGCCTGTTTAGGAAATGATGCTTAACTGAAACTGTTGAGTGTGGTGCTTAATTCTGTTCTCCTTCAGGCGAACCAAAATTAAGAAGCCAATCGCATATGTCCAGGTTTCTTGAGGTGTTTAGACCCAGAGAATGAGTTCAACTCTACGTGGTGGCTCATCAGCCAGCTGGGTCCGGTTTACTCAATCTCAGGTCAATCAGTCATGTGTTCAGCGCATATTACACCCACCATTCTCAATCTATTTTTATGTTAATTTTTACAGATTACTCACTTATTTTTCAATGGTCTGAATAAATATTTGAATAATATCTATTCATTACATTAAATAATCAGAAGTTCAGAAGATATAAGCAAGAATGTCATATCGTTGCTTGTTCCCTAAAGTGAAATTCGCTAAGAAGTAATGTTGGTATTTCTGGTGCACTTAAAAAAATTATTTCATTTTGCGTTTGCATAGCTATTAAATATTTACTTTTAGTTTGGCAAGGCTACAGATTCATTCCAGTCTAATTTCACAAGGACAGCAAATATACAGACAAAAAAAATGTAAATTCCTGTAAAGAAAAATTGAACTCTCCAAAATATTTTATTATTGGAAGTCTAACATAACCTTAAGCTCTTGTACTTTTGATCTTAAATATGGGTTTAAATTTCTCCTTTTAGAAGAAGAGCCGAGTTTTATTTTATATTAGATTGGGCACTAAACTAAATTTAAATCAGTAATAAAACTTCATGCAATAAAAAATTGGCAAGAGCTTACTCCTATCCGAGTGGTGAGCTATCGATAAGGCTAGAAATAAGGAAGTTAAGAGAGGGAATAAAATAAAGGTCGATATCAACTTTATTTTATAGTCTTGGAACGATTACTAGGAGCTGGCCAAGGCTGTGCTGTTCCTTCATCTCTCAGGACTGCCTTTTATTATAGAGATATTAAACGGCTGGAACCGGTTTATACAACGTATTAAGTGAAATATTTATCTTTAGCCCCTATATATACCTCATAAATATACCAATCCCCACTGGAAATGAGAGAACAGTACTTACGAAATATTATTCAAACGAATTTATAAATAGTAATGGGAAAGTAAAAAAAATAAAAAAAATCAAAACAAAATCTAGTTACGAACTCAAAACACAGTTACCCTTCTAAAAATGGTAAATATATTTCCTCTAAAACAAATATTTTAGTAAACAAGTTTAAAAAGTGGTAACTATATAGTTCAACGATTCCCTCCTCAGACATTGCTATATGCAGCGTCTCCTGTAGTTTCATAATTCTCTATTAGCCCTTCTGTGAATGTGTAATGAGTTTGAATCTCTTATTGGAAGTGTGAAGGTTAGTAAGCATTCGTTCCTGCACAAATGTCGGGTTTAGAACCTCTTCTGGATTGCTGGAGTGCTCCTGCCACGGATACATACAGGTGTATGACATAGGTATGTTGAGATCCATCACTCGGATATAGTGAAACGTGCTGATAAATTACTAAAGGTAGCTAGTTCCAGGTCATTTTTGGTTATGGAGTTTATAGCGGTAAATGTTTGATCGTTTGAAACGAAATATTCTAGGGGCTGAACCCCCCTTTTTTAGGGGTCTCAGGTTAGTCATGTGTGTTAAAGCGTTGGTTTTAATCTCACATGGTAAACCTAGAGTGGCGAATTCAATTCCCACCTGGGCATGCAGGAATTCCTTTTGTGACGAACACATTAAATGAAATCCTTAGTTTCATCCTCCTAGAAACGGGTGGTAACCTTTAAATTGCTAGTCCCAATTACCCATTGTAGCATAAAGTGGACGTTAATGAATAAATAAAATTTAAAAAAAAAATCCGAAAATAGCCTATGCAAGTTCATTATTGATTTCTTACCAAGTGTTAGTCATACCAGAAAAGAAAACCGCTACGAATTATTTCTAAATGAGGATATGAAATTAGTCTTAATTGAAAATCAATAATCTCCGAAAAGATTGATTATTTCCTAAAATAATAAATGTCGTATCTAAAGGGGGATGAGAGATGAAGGAGGTGATGAAGCAATCTGAAGAAGGGGACTTGGACTGATAAGAAGTCGAAATATGAAGTTTTAATGACGTTTTCCGGTTGTGCTCACCTCGATTCCAATACTCCTGGGAATTGGTGGGGTGGTGTTTGCTGGAGCTAAGCCCCCGCGGCGCCTAATGGGATTAGAACCGGAGGCGATGATGTAATTATGATAAATCCGTTTCGGCGGTCTGGCCGGGAGTGTTCCGGATGGCTGGGGAAACCCGAAGGCTTCTAATATCCGCTGGTAATCAGCTAGGATTAGGGCAACTCATAGACCCTTTCTTGAAAGGGCCGATTACAACCTTGTGGGGAACCCTCAGATTTCTGCAGCTGCTCTTTAATATGGAAGGGCCTAGCCATGCATTTATAATCTTTGCATTAATAAAATGAGGTATTTTGGTTTACTTAAGATGTTTCTAAGTATTTTGTGAAGAATTCACCTTAAAACCTATTATTTTTAGTGCTAGTGGTTGTGGTGTGGTGTCTCAGGAATATGCCTGTCTTCAATATTTCAGATCATGGTATTATCAAACTATGAGTATTCACTTAATGAATAATTTCTATAAGTATTCTGGCAACAGTACCAAATGGAACGTCCACCTGTTGAAAGTTCCTGTTCATGCTGAGGAGAAAGTGAAAGGAAAATTATAACCAGGATCTTCAATATGAAAATTAAGTGGGTTTCCATATATCACTTATAAGAATAAATATATTTATTTCACAATACTTTGTTAGACGAACTTCCGAACAAATTGAGGTATAAAAATAATTTCCGGGGAAGAAAAGAGGAAAAGATTGGGCGAGAGGGTTGTAGGATTATGGTCGGGGCCACATGACAGGGTAGTAGCACTTAAATCAGACAATACCGAACCGTTTTCGAGCTCTACAAATAGGAGCGGCCAGTTCCCCCTCGGCAAATAGCCTCCATATTGTAGAGCACACAAACTCTGCAGGATCAACAGGCTCAATCAATATAAACAGTTAGCTTTTCCCTAGGCACTGAGCCCGATCCACTCCTCTTACATATAAGTAGTTCAAATATTTCTGTAACTCCTTCCTCTTGTAGTAGTTCCAGGAGTCTTGCAGTTTTCATCGTCTAGCAAGAGCTACCGCACTTGAGAAAAGCCAAACATGCCCAAGGATTGGTGGCTTGGGAGGTTCTTCTCCTTCGACAGAAAGAATTCTCCTATGTGTCAGCAGATCACTTATTATCTCCAGTGCAAACTCGTGTCTCTTCATATTGATGAAATATAGGAAAATAGAAAATACAAAATTGGAAAAATGAGCAATTACCTGTAGAATACTAAATAAATAAATAGAATATAGTTTTATTTATTAACTCACATTTGTCAAATATTATACTCGTATATTATTCCTCTGAAATTCGCCTTATAATTCCATTTATTTTCGAGGAAAAATTAAAATATTAAAATTTAAAAAATATCGCTATAATTGACCAATGTTTCAAATTCTCCCTACAAATAATATATCATAGAAAACAGCTCTATTGTTTAATTTTGTTGCACAAACTGTGGTTAGCCAAGCGTTTGGCAAAGGATCAGAGTAGAACCCTCCACTTTTTGCTGACTTTAACTGGTGTAGATTAGTTGTGAATCCATAATTTTTGAGTTTTTCATCGCTTATATTACCTAACCCCAAACTGCAAGTTCTTGTTTTTTTTTTATTTTTTTTTTTTTTTACTGTTTCAGTTGAATTTAACACATGAATTATAATAATTGTCTCTGTTTAGCAGCATATTGTCCCTTCCAATTATATAAGAATGTTTTTTTCAAATAAACCTAAAACTGAAACCATTTTTCTTCTTCTGAAAATAATTAGGGACTCACACGAAATTTACATATGAGAGAATATGTCGGTTCGCAAGAACATTAAAGCACGGATATGGGTTGTTACAGTTATTAGTAGGTGTACCAAGCAGGACACTCTGAAACAAACAGTTCCACCTATTTGCAATACATTAAAGTTTGACAAGGTAATTATGAAAGCAGTGGAAACAGCGATTATACATGACAGATGGGCACTTGGGTCCTTTGGCCTTGTAATGGGGAGATTTTAATGTTCCCCGTCTTAATTAAGTCGGAATTAGGTGGACTTATTTACAAACTGTAAACACTTACTCAACTCCCCCAAATATCAGAAATTTGTATAAACTTGTGTATATAGAAGTTTATAACCTAACCATATTATACTTTTTTCAAAGGTATATTTCATTTAATTCATGGTGAAGTTCAGGGGTAGATATCTTCATAAGTAGGTGCCAAGTAGGTTTCTCAAAAAAAAGGGGTCTGCAATAAACATTCTTGATCCGTTTAGATAGCACTAATCTAGAGTCGCAACTCTAGAATGATCAACATTATACATTAGAAATCATCTTCACATACTCGTCGCAACCCTGCTCCAGGTATAATGTAAACAGTATGTTGTATAATATTTATACAAGTCATAATATATTGAATTTAACCTTGCTTAAACGTATGGATAGGCCACAGAGTATACTAAAAGCGAATAGTAAAAAATTATCATTTTTTCTGTTAATGTTCATAGCATGGTTAAAAATGTAGCCTTTCTCCTCTATGTCACTAACTGCATAAAGGGAGGTGGTTAGGGGCGGTTATATATATGCACCTATATATATATATATATATATATATATATATATATATGCACGTACTCACACACTCCACCTGTCCACGATCAGTGGGCCTTCAATGAACGTTTTGAAAAATCGAGTCTTGAGTACAACCTCAATAGGTGATATCCCTTAAGGGAAATCCGCTAAAAGTGGCTGAGCTTTGATGGTTCAAGTTCTGATTCATTTCTTCTATTTCTCCATCCTCCCAATACAACTACTACTATTTCCAATAGAGTCCTATTTCCAATACCCCATCCTTTGCTCAGAGAGTTCTATTTAATGAATATTTTTCCACATATTTCCAGATATTTCTTATATTTATTACTTTAAATGCTCAGATTTTTTGTAGAAATTAACTTTTTTTAGGCTTTAAGGTACTTTTTTTAAAAATTATAAAGAATAAAAGTGAAGCTTTCCTTAACCAATGCCTTTACAGAACTCCAAATATTCAAGGATTATATTAAACATACTAGAGATCATATTCATCATTATTTCATTATTCCAAAACCTGTGCCTCTTATGTACAGGTTTTTCCCCAACCCAAGCACAACAATAATATAGGAGTTTTAATACAGTTGTTTATTGTAGTTGTAGTTGTCTCATTTTTCCGAGGGGGAAATTAGCTATTGTAGTTGTATCTATCGGAACTTTGGTCAAATTTCTTCAAATCCCCACATATTCCAGTCAGGTGATCATATTTATTCTATAACCTGTCCCTTTCCAATAAATATCAGTATGAAAATTGAAGTATTCTAATTGAATAATTTTAAGATAGATTGCGGCATATTTTAAACCAAGAAAGGTCTTCTTTTATTCCACAATACTATATATTAGAGAGACATTAATAACTTAGGAGCAAGCAGCAAAAAGCAAAAAGCTTCTTATTGTTTTAAATATTTATTGAAAAAGAATTGTTATTGTTATTTCCATTTATTATCCATTAATACACATAATAATAGCCACTCTAATACGTAGCGCTCTGGAATAAATGCAAACTCATTTTAAAGTGATTTTACGCCTCCAGTTTTTAAGGTTTACTGAAAACAAATAAAAAAATAAAACAATTCTTTCTTCCTGGAAATTTGTATAAAATCCTGTTTTTTATTTAGTTTTTTTTTTCGATTAACGGCTACGCGGTCCTTTGGATAAAATAAAAAAAAAAGCTCAATATGATCCGACTTCCAATTGTATTTCCTATCAAAATCTTTAAAAGAGAAAAACCTATCCCATTGGAAATTCCAGAGAGCTGCTGGAGGAACACTCCAGTGGGTTATAAAGTGGGAAATATGTCTGAAAATAACTTGAGTCTACCCCACTGGCTTGTTTCAAATTTTATTCTGACTTTTGAGCTTTTTAGAATTTAAGGTTGAGGGTGGCTGTGGTAATATGATAATACGTGTAAAATGCTGTGTTTAACAGCAGCAATCTTTGCCGGATGATTTAAAAACTAGATATTTATACGTTAGTAAAAAAACAACTAAAACTCAAGTTCGTTAAAGGCTAAAATTGGATCATTGGTCCGTTATTATGGATCTTCTCGAAGAGAGTTATATAAGCGTCCTTGCAAATAATGGAAAGGGCTACTTTTGTTCCATACCATTGCATATTTTTTAGCGTTCATAAACCTACGGTTTTCACATTAAACTATTATTATATCCCTTGATATCACACTCTTAGGTTTCAAAACATATTTATATAAAGTCCTTACTATAGTAGAAATAGAGAATAGTTGTAGTTGTTGACGTCATATTTTTATCGTTCTGAACTTGAAAAGGAACCAAATCCTTACGTAAACAATTGTTTTAGCACTAATACAGTTTAAATGAAAGACCGTAAAAAAACAAAAAAAAAACAATAAAAACATTAGCATTGCTTCATTTGATCCAAAAATATTCATCTGCCAAAATATAGCAAACCCACCTTCTAAATATTTGAATTATCTGGGTGGTAAGATAAATCATTCTCTGGTAAAATAAATGTGCCAGTTAGTTTATCACCGCAAATAATTTTAAAATCTAGTCTATTAGACATTTTATTTCATTTAAATTTTTATACATTTTTCAGGTCCCTTTATTTTAACATTTCACAGTTTTCACAATATTATTAATAAAATTACTCACACACACACACACACACACACACACACACACACACATATATATATATATATATATATATATATATATAAATTTAGGCATTTATGTAAAATGATTCATGCTTATCTTTGTGCTTATCCTTTGTGTTAAGAAAATTCAAGAGTTAAGGAAAATAAAATCTCATTTTCACTCAAAGTTTTCTACAAATACTTACCTTAAAATAAGTAGCCTGCATTCTATGATAAATAACCATTCAATAGAAACACTAAAATATGTTAATCAATAACATTTTAGTATAGCCATCAATTTATTCTTTCTGTGACTAATGCATATTATTTAAAAGGTTTTTTCAAAATTTCTGGCGGTAAATGGTCAGTTATTCTAAAGACGTCAGCACATTAGAAAGTTTCTCCCTGATGTCGTGAATGATCCGTTAATGAGCGTCTAGTAGTGAGTATGTTACTGAATCACGGTGAAAATAGCAGGCGAGAGGTTGTCCTTAATGGGAGGAAACTGAAGCGGGAACAGAGGGACTTGCGTAAGGTATAATTATGGTGGAGCTGATGGAAGGTCCGGCTGATGGCGAGTCATTCTGCGATGATCACGTTCAACATAATGCCGAGTAAAATGTGATCTCACCGGACAGCAGGGACCGTTTGGCACTCACAGCCATTAGGGCCCTCTCTCCCTTTAACTTGAATTTCACTTTCATTAAAGCCCAATTACGTAGAGAGCCCGTGATAGGCTGCCTCGTCACATACTGCAACAGCCAGGATTATGTCTGGGGTTTGCCCAGATGAAGAATGGCACCGTTCCAGTGCACTGCTAATGGGTGGACGAGCGTACTTCCCTTATACCTCATTCAAAGTCCTCACAATACTTTACTAATTAGTTCTGTTCGTCCATTATGCCAGGAACGGACAATAGCTTATCAAACACTTTTCAACCACTTTGATCTACATGTGAGAACACTAAGCATTCTAAAAATACTTTTTAATCACGGTGTATCATTCGGTGACAACGTCTTGAAGTGGCCGTTCCGGTGGTAGTAGGATACTTAATAAGCATATGTGTAGGGCAAAGACAATAAAAAAAGTTGAAGAATTAACTTGTTTTTGACTGATTTCCAGAGCACTAAGGTATATCCGAGTGTAGTATTTCTAATTTGGCCTACTGAAAACTTAACTTTTGCAATTCATATTCTGAAAACATGAGTATCGTGTGAAGAATATTTCACAACATGAAAAGAGCTTATGATTTAAAAAATGTCCAAAAAATGTTGGACCCGTAAGCCCTATACCCGAGTGAAACGCCTCATTGAGTTACAGGATTGAATACAATCAGGACCAGTTAGGAAAAGTCAGTCACTCAGGGCTGCGTAAACTAAGCAGATTTCCCACATGCTGGTATAACACGCTTGTTATTTCAACACACCACATATTCTCTATTCATATGGAAAAACTGTTGAGTAGAAGGGAGGGATGTACTGGGGACAGGGCCTCAATAGTTGATTTTCCTCAACATTGGGGGCACATTATTGCAGAGCTACCGAACGCCACTGAATTGCCTATAATGATTGAGGAAGCGACACAATATCTGACTTTCCCTATATCACTAACGACGCACGTCTACTGATCACATTACCAGAGGCACAACTTGGAAAAACTGTGTGAATATTATGTTCATCTACTTTACCCATTCATTTGGTTCAGAGGGGATTACGACCGTTTGCAGCACACTTTTCATGGAGTCCAATACATTTGAGTCACTAGAAGTCAATTTTGTCAAATTGACAGGGTTGGCACTGTAAAGGATGAGTGCTTCTCCACTTCAGAACACAATGTGTGATTCAAATTGAAGGGTAGTTGGTGGCTTTGAATAATCTCAGTCATGACTGGACTAGTTCGGAGCCTTGATATTATGTCATGGGTGTGGAGTAGCAGGAAAAGTGGAACGTCAAGGGGAAAGAATTTCCGTCTAGCATAGATTAGGTTCGCTGAAGAGGTGAAGCAATACATGATTTAAAATGATTGGTCAGCCTGATTAAAACGAAGTATTGTGAAGCGAGCAGAGGTGGCACATGCGCCCTAAATCGTGACTTACTTGTCACGTTTCTCCTTTCTCTCCTTTACAGGCTGGCTGCTACTACTCTCTAGTAAAATTCCCTTGTCTCTTATATTAATTCTCAATAAGGGACAGTCAAGTGGCAAAAAAGATTTTGCAGGGACGTTAATGTTCTAGATATTTATTAAATGATCGAATAGCAACGCGGTCAATCCATGCAACGAAAGAGGTTAGAGAGCTACCATTAATTCCATATATCTACCTCCCTTAGAAACTATCTGATGTAAGGAATACACGGCGTGTAATGTATACAACAAGGCGTGTAATGTTTTAGACTATTGTGAACATTGGATATGCATGGGCTCGAGTTTATTTAGGCTTAAGAGTTGTTAAAGTTCAAGAAAACTTTAATATTTCAACCAAATGCAAGCATTTCCCATCTCATTTCACTGTTACTTAGTTATAGTTTACTGTTTAAAGATTAAAAAAGGAACTTCTTAACGAAGGGTAAAGATATAAATTCAGTATGTTAACATTAGTCTCAATTTTATATAGCATTAATGTATACGTACTAGCATGCACAAGCGCACTTGGTCATTTGAAGACATTTTTTTACTTCGTAAGTTCAGTAAAGTTACTGATATCCCATAAATGAAATTTGCTAAAAATAATTAAAATTTATAAATCATATCAATATAGATATATTTATAACTTATGAGTATATCGATTACAAGGTAGTTCACCCCCCAAAATTGAGAAGCATGTTTTAAGTTCATAATTGGCCGGCTGCTTCAGTTTGTCTAGTTGTTGAATTATTCTAATTTTCGACAGTTTTTCGGTTGTCTTCATCAGGTCACTCCGTTTTGATAATTGTGACGCTATAGATTTAAATTTGGTACTAGAGGCTCTCTAGAAGGCAAAGTAGGGACGAGAAACTGAAAGTTGAAGATGGAATCGTGCTTTCTGGAGCATGGAGAGGAATAGAAGTGAAGCCTAAACAAGTGATTGGCCACTTAAACCAACTTAACCAACCTATCAGAGTATTACATCACGATTGCAATGGTCATCAAACCGAATGTAAGGATGCTGTAAGATGCCGAAACAAGCCTTGGTTCACCAACCAGCACCTTCTTAGATAATTTTAAGACGGAGTTGTCTGAAGAATATGCTTAGAGAAACATTACAAATTAGTATGTTAAGCAGCAGTAGTAGTCACTTGAGCTAATATTTAAGTTTACTTTTTCCCAGCGATACGGAATGAAAAACCGGGTCTTTTCAAGCATGAAAAGCATACACTTTTCAAGAACTAGTAACAGTTACTCATGTGTTACTTCAATAAACTCTAGGTTATGTTTACAAAACAAGATAAATGCTTGTTTATAAAAAAAGAAAATAACTTTATTTAATACTGAACAAAATAAATCATGCTGAAGGTGACCAATATTCAAATATTGAATGCAATATTTTATGAAATAGGTCTTCCTTCTCATATCTTCTTCACGCAAATTCACACAAATATGAATCCAATAATGCCCTACTTGTTCCGCATTCAATCTTGTTCCTTCGCTTCAAACTAGCCCACAAAGACTCAATTCTCTGTGTGGGCTCCAGTAATGGGATCTAAAAATTTTCACTATGATTTTCTGGATATTGCTTATATCGCATTCCTAGAACCTTCCTCAGACCATGGTATGACTTCCAACAATCAGAAAATATTGTGGATCCCGGTAGTACACTTGCCTTTATACACTTAGTTAGGGTAACAGCTGAACGGTCAGGCACGGTATATAGAAAAACTTCCCTAGTCTCACGACAAACACCTCCGAAGATCCACTGCGATGGATATAATCTTCCACGTTGATATTTCCTCCGGGAGAAGAATGTTTCATCAATTTCAACGTTTAAGCCTTCACCTCCAATCTTTATAGGGTTTGAGATTAGATCTGATGCGCATAACTCTCGCATGAAATTTTTCCAGTCTGTAGTTGTGTTACTAGACATGTTTAATTCTTTTTTGCAAAATTTGGTTGTGGTATATCCCATTGACCATGAGTATATGAACAGCAATGACGTTTTGAGTGGTATTTTGCTGTTTTCAAACCACTTACCTTTATAAATGCTAATTTCCTTCCTACATCCTGTCCGATTACACTTCCAAATTGGCCCTCTGTTCCTTCTATAATAAATTTTCATTTTATGAAGTCTGGAGCACTTTTTCTCAGAATGGATTAATCCCTTCTTCTGAAGAAACCGGACTGAAACTTTCACATTAGATATTAACTGGCTTAACTTAAGCAAATTCATTGTTTGTGTTTTTCATGTAAATCTGATAAATGAATGCGTTTAAATACAAAATTAGGTTAGAGGTGAATCACATGTTCCAAATAATAATAAAATGAGTAACTGTTACTAGTTCTTGAAAAGTGTATGCTTATTGTACAAAAGACCCGAAAAACCGAACCGTTATTTTTAATTCTACAAAAAGCAATAGTAAACTATTTTCTTTTTATTCTACAAACAAAGCATACGTTCAAAATGCAGAAGGGTTACCGTCTCCAAAGAAATAAATATACCAATTAAAAACAAATATTGTGTTATGTTATTGTTAAGTGATTTTACTATTATTGTGAACTTACAATTTATTTGTTTATAAACTAACTTAGAACAATATTTTAAACTTTAATACATTATTTATCAACCTCACTCTATCATGGCAAACAAATAACTGGTAGAAAAAATGTTTTCCCACTTGGGATATAGGTAATAAACTTTAAAAATAATCGACTACTGTTCGGGATATGTGATAAATCTCATCTTGGTCCAGAATAATCAAATGGATTCAAAATCCTATTACACGTACTACTGCTTCCTGTCTTTGCAAAACCAATAATTAAATTACCGCTCCCAACGCAACAGGAATATTAGAAATTTCCGCCTGATCAACTTCAGGAGTCCCATGCGTGAAGTCTCGTTCTGTTTCATTTCGCTGTAGCTTCGTTCAGTTGTTTAATACAGCAATAATCGGTGTTTAGCCCTTGATAAGTTTTCACATTCAAGAATTTGCATCGAAACGAATTTAATTGCAAATTTGGACGGTATTGGACGTGGAATGGAATTCTACCTAACTCATTTATCTCCTGCCTAACCATTCTCTACCGCATATACACCCGCAATTTGTTTTAATATCCCAAAGGGCTTTATTTCCTCTGTCGTTTTTTCCACACTCTCATGTAATTGCTTTTTGCCTTTCTAGTTTGGACGAAAAATTCAATAATATCTCGTATATTCTCGTCTCTCTAGCTATCATGATAAACTCTCATTTAAGCACCGCATTAAATTAATCTCTTCACGCCCACCTGAGTCTAATACTGTGCTTTTATACTTAGAGTTTATAAATCAAGGAGTACAAACAATAGCTTTTATAAGGGCTCTTAGTGGTGTCTTCTACCTGAAATGTGCCTCAAGGGAAGTGGAACCACTATTTTCAGTTTATCATTTTTCATTAAGATGCAACGAATAATTTTAATAGTTATTTCTGCAAGCTATTCTCCAATCTTGACGTACCTCCTTAATTATTGGTGGTCAGCAGTAGGGATTCCAATGAGCAATCTTAAGAATTCCAGTAAATGTATATATACAGAAACAGTAACTGAATTTAAAAAAATCCTCCTTAAAGGTGCATGGAGGAATAAAGAACACTACGTTTTGAATACACTTCAATTTTTTTTTAAATAAAAAGTCTGTCTAAATACAGTGAGAAATATGTTGATTATTCATTGACAATAATATTGATGACTAATTTATCCTCTTGGCAATCTCCGTGATTGGTGTGTCGTTCCAGATCTCCTCGCTTCGCCACTTCCTCCACTTCTTTACTGTCCTTGTCCTTGGTGGACAATTCTTTTGTGTTAATTTGCCTTTGTCACTGCCGGACTATTGACCTTTCACTTTTTTTCTAAGCCTTCTATCCGTCCATGGTGAATACTGATTTGTTCCTAAATTGCTCTTACTTCAACAGCCTAGAGTCAATATGTGAATCCAGGAAGTAACTAGAGGCAAAAGAAAAAATGATATGTGCATGGAGCGTCTGAAAGAGTTAACTTTTCTTCTTTTTTTCTTGGTTTGATTAAGTGTGGGAGTTTTTATATTTAATAGACATGTACTTATGCTTATGTTTAATTATTGAATTAAATTAAAAACTTTTGCGTTCCAGTGTTATTTAATTTCTCTTTCATATATAAGATAAGAACATACTCTGTAGTTATTTAAAGCCTGGCGTTATGAAATGATGATTATTATTAGAACATCAATCCCAGTTGAATGGTAGTACCAATTGAAACTGTGTTTATTCCTACTAAAGAATTAAAATTTTACGATTAGTTGGAATATTTTATTCAACTCATAGTAGTCCCTATTCCATGCTAACATGAGCCTAAAAAAGAAACTATTCAGTTAAATGTCAGATTGAATGTCAATGGAATGATTATTCTCTCTGTCACTGAATGCATGTCGTGAGTCATGTATGAAATGTCCCGTTACATCAAATCAGTAAAAGTTTTTACATTTTTTATTCAACAGTATTGACGATACTTATAAGTATTTAAAAACGTATTTTACTACAATTATTATTATAATACTTCCTTTGTCTTTCGTTATTGTCAAATCAACTTTTGTCACGTTATTACACAATTAAAAATACTTCTGTTACTAATTATAATCCTTGGCACTTAAAACAATTCTCAAGTCCGCTTTTTCATTATTTGTGTCCTTACTTATTATCTAACACTTTAACGCTACATTTTCTAGCCAGGGCGAGACTAAGAATTATATTCAGTGAGTTCGTCACTTAATAAATTACTTTTCCTCACGTGGGAATCGAAACTACGTTTTTTACTATAATGAAAGAAGGTATTACGCTGTGTCGCACTTATATTACGGTAAACCTGTGGTTTGAATATAATTCAGTTGCTTCAAAAATTAAACGTATAATGGTTCTTTCGGCTTCCTAATATGTGAAATAACTTTCTTCGTTTAATGTATTTCATATTAACAATGTAAAAAATGTAATGATATTGGACAAACAAAAAAAAATATTTTTAAGAAAACAGAACGGAATGAAGATTATCTTTAAGTCTTGATGTATTTATAAAAATCTTGCCTAGCTCTTATTGGGTCGAAATTCCATGCACTTCTAAATTCGTATAGAGAGTGTTCTTTCTGTCTCTCTTGAGCTGATGAAAGCTATGCCAAATAAGTAAAATCTCTTTTAAAACCTACTGGTATTTTAGCTGAATCCCTCCCCACCCCTTTAGTATATTTTATTAAGGTCTTGTAAGTCTACTTACATTCACACTTTACAGAGGCAATAAGCATTTGTTTTTCATTTACATGTCGTTTATTCATGAATCTTCACCAATCTAAAAGGTTCAGTGATATCGGCTTTAAGTAAGAAAAGAGGAGTACATTATTCTCTGCGAAAATCGATAAGCAATTCCATCGTATATTCGTTATTCGAGTACTATTTGACAGTTTCCGATATTTGGTTAGATTTCAATTAATTTTCGTTGCATTGCCTTTCGTTTATTATTGGCCCTTCTGCGTAGCGGAAAACTCATTGTATTCGGAAATTACGTAGGAGTGGAGCCAATTTGGAGCTGTAGTATGAAATCCTGCTTCATTACCATTATGCTAATTGGATTTAGTGTTTCTGAGAAATTCTCAGCCGATGGAGTTTAGGGATTAAGATATCGACCCCTGAGAGAGCTGTGCGTGACCTCTAAAGCTGACCCCGATAGGACTAGCGGTCCAAGCAGCCTCCGGCAACCAGCCTACCACGTGGTTTATCGCCTTCTCTATATATATGTATCCGCCCTATCTTCTTTAGTTCGTGCTACAAACAGACTTTCTTCTTCTCTCTCTGAGCGTTTTCAGCCTTATCTCACCTCTGTAGCTGGCTACTCTAATGCAACGCTCTAGCACCCCTCAATGGTATCTGCACTGCAGAAAACTCTTGCTGAGACTTGCAAAATGGCTAGACACTTCAAAGTAGATATTCATAAAAATATTTGTATTTTCAGTAGTGGTGATACAAGATGTTCTTATTTGGCTATAAGTGAAGGCTCCTCACCATTTATTAGCAGATTTCCCTTAAGGAAAATATGCTATTGAGGTCGTACTCATGACGCGATTTTTGAAATTATCTTCAAATGTCCATCAATCCTACCCAGGAGATCAGGAGATGACGAAAATGAGGTCCGCTCAAAACTGTGTGTATATATATATATATATATATATTTGTCTGTTACCGCTCTAGCGGTCGCAATTTGTGTCGTATAGTTACCAAACTTGATATATAATCGTTTTATACAAACTGAAAGATCGAGTTCGTTAACGGCTGAAATCGAGAGACAGGGGGAGGGAGTGTTTAGAGGGGGGAAATTTCGAAAACCCTTAATATTTCCGTTATTATGCGTCGGATCCAAAAATTGTATAGAACCAATCTTATTGTAAATGTAAGGCTCTATAAATGTTGTTATTTACATTTTTTTCATTATCTTCATTATTAACCGAGATATGTGCATTTTGTTTAGTTTTCCGCTTTCAGTAAACCCCCACTCCTATACATGTCATATAAACAATAAGCAACTATATTATGAAGCACTTTATTGGAAGCCTAAATACCAAAAATATATTTCTCATTGAACGTTTCTTTTAGAAATGCAAATACGTGGCGTACGTGGGAAATCTGCTTAGTTAACGCACCCACTACGTGACGGAGTTTTAAATTCCTGAGGATAGGTATCGGTACTTTATCAAAATAAACTTTACTTCTGTTGTCTGTTTTGGATCGACATGTCTTGAAGAGCCAAGCCGCTCCACACAGCATCACACATGTAGATTCTTCAGTATTGAAGAACATCAGAAGAAGAGAAAGGGGGTAACCTTAAGAAATATTGAGCTTTACTCCTACTTACTAATTTAAGTTTTTTTTTTTTATGTTAGCATATACTACTCGGAACAGTTGCTATACATAAACGTCACTAAGTGAAGATATTCCTCGTGGTATATAAGACGAAAGCTGTGGCCGCTTCCTCTGGATTCTAACTCTTTACAAACTCCCAGGCCAATTTGTCAGATAAAACCATTTGGTAAGCCGGTCTTTCTCAAGATTCAATCTCTTCTATTGTGTGGAGTTGGAGCGGAACCTTTCCACCTCTCTGTCCAACTCCTAATAACAACCTTTCTTGACCTCTCAATTCAAGATATCGCGCCGCCTTCTTTTCCTTAGAAATTCCTTATTTTTTTTTTCTTTCTATTTTACATTCTAACAACTGGCGATTCTTTGAAGCACATGACTTATTACCTTTTTTTTTAAATTTAGGTGACAGAATTTCCTTTATTTATTTTAAATCACTTAAATCTAAGTGTTTCAATTCTAAATAATCGAGAAAATTCAATCTGATATTCAGGATAATCTTTCTGGACTTCCGTGATTTTAATTAAAAACATTATTTATGCTTTACTAATAAATACTAATACCACACAATTAACATGAATTCCTGACAAAGGGGTGTCCACACATCGAAACTATTCCTAAATATTTAAAGACTGTACACTTTATTCAAAAAATCTTAACAATTGGCATCATATTTTTAATATTTTTTTTTGGATGCAAATATTCTTTTTAGTATAAACTTAAAATTTGTATTTCTCATTTTGTTCATTGTTAATATTTTTAATTACGCTTTACGCCATAATACATTTTTTTTTTATAATAATATTTTTCATTTATTTTAACCTTTTATATTATTAATTTGTAAATCATTTTTAAATATTGTTTGGTGTCACTTTTTGTTTAGTGTAATCGTAGTGTTATTTTTGTAAGGTGACATCGTTGTTTTATACTTTTGCTTTTTGTTATTCTTTGTTGGTTTCTATTTTTGTTTTTTGCTGTTACATATTTCTTTTCTTCTTTTTTTTTGTATTTTGTTGTTTTCTATTTTTTTTTCTATTCAATAAGTTGTTTTCTAGTTTTATTTTACGTTTATGACATTTTTTTTTTTCTTTCGAGCAATATCGCCCTTGTTGCAAAGCTGCGAATTAAATTCATATATTATTTTGTATCAAGAGTGTTTCTTTTAATTTTTCCGTTCTAATAAGGGCCTTCCTGCTGGCTCCTCAATTCATCCCCTAGCTAAGGAAGACTGCCAAGAGTATTTGAAATACCCTCGAATAAAGGCAGCTAATTGTCGCAAAACTCCCAATAATAGATCTACCAAAATTTACCACTTATGACAAAAGATATTACCCACACTTTTATATATTGTTATTAGAGTACCAAACTGTAATAATAATAGTATTTGTCGTTATTAATATTGTGGCTGTGTTACCAATCAGAGTGTCACGGAATGCCTTGAATTTAAGGCCGCTGCCACGTAATCGTGCCGCTCAGAGAGAAATCGAATACAAATAAAAATGAAAGTCCGTCACGCAGGGGCTGCGTAAACTAAGCAAATTTCCCATGTGAAGTTTTACAATAGATAAATCTGCATACTGGTAACACAATACCACCGTGGTTAAATACAAACGGTAATGAGAAATCTTTCAGTTAATTAAACTAAATTCCCAACTGAAACGGCTTCTGAATTGTAAGAATAATTTATATTTTAATAACTCAAATTTTAGTAGTCCAAGAACTAAAGAAGGGGGGGGGGCGGATGAACAGAACGTATTTGCATTAATCTCACAAAGTAACGAAGGTAAGGTAAGGTTAGAAATGGTAGGTAAGGTTATAAGAAGCTTCCACCTGAGCCGAGTACTGGCGGAAATGGCCGACTTAATCCGAACTATACCCGACCACAGACTTCATAAAAATGCAAATATCTCGGTTAATATTCAAGATAGAGAATAAATGTATATAACAATATTTATAGTAAATTTACTTTGCAATAAGAATGATCCTGTACACTTTTTCGATCCGACGTATAGTAACGGAGATATTTCGAATTTTCGAAAATCCTCCCTTCTAAACCCCCCCTCCCCCTGGTCCGATTTCTGCCGTTAACGAACTTGATCTTTCTTTTTACATAAAACGACTAAATATCGAGTTTAGTACCGATCAAACAAAAATTTTTTGTTGCTAAAGCGGTAACAGACATATATATATATATATACACACACACACTTTTGAACGGACTTCATTTTCGTCATCTACTAGGTAGGATCGAAGGACATTTGAAGAAAAATGTCGAAAATTCCGTCATGAGTACAACCTCAATAGCTGATTTCCCTTAAGGGAAATCTGCTAATAACATATAAAATTTAACAGAGACAGTGAAAAGCCCATGAACGGTCAGGAGCAACCACAAAGTGCTTTTAGTGGGAGAATGTCTATTATATTGCTACTCCCTGCAATGTCTGTTAATGGTTGTAAGAGTTACTCTCTGGGCTGTTTTTATTCCTCAACTGTGCCATAAATGATATTCAGGGGGCACGAGAACAGCTTACTATAAAATTTTAATTTATTCAGTAATTGTAAATCTGATACTTTAATTTATTCTACATATGACTGGCTTAGTAACTAATACAACTTTGTTTTATTCTTTCCTCAAAAAATAAAAAAAAAAAAAAAACCTTCAACAGAATTAAATTACAAGTTAAACATTCAAGTTTATCAAAAATACGTTATATTGATTTGTCAACTATTTTGGGACTTGGCGCTTTCGGTATTCAAAAGTTAATATTGTTAGCACATTATTAAATGCACTAAAGGTTTTAGCAATAGATCATTTAAGAATAAAACGTTTAATACAAATAAGTCAAAAGAACTCGAAGCATACAGTTATTGTAATTGTAATCAACAAAAAAAAATTATAATTACCTTGAGAGCGTAAGCTTTGATTGAAATATTCTAAAGATTGCTGAAAATTGAAAACATTCCTCCTGAATGATTATAGTCACAATAATAATTACATTCATCTTATTCGAGAAGTATGTATTAGTTCCATATAGTCTTTAGAATGAAATGGTTTATTTTCTGCTCATATAAGTTCTAATGTAAAAAGCTCTTTGACATAAATTAGTATCTACAAAAACTTATTGATTTTTAATGTAAACTACGATGCCAATCATTGTGTAATACATGCCAACATAATTCATGTCAGTAAATCTGGAATTTATTTCATTTTTTTATGTCAATGAATCCCTGTTCATACCTCATCTAATCTATATTGTTCAATTTCTATCCTCAGATTTGTCCACCAAACAGAGGCACTTTGCACCATTTTAAACAACGATATGGTGTTTTAAAGTAAACCATTAAGTTAACATTTTTTTTTCAATTATTAGTTACTATTATATACTCTGTCTGTAACTAATGGTACCTTTAGTGATAATCCCACCCTGAAATTATATACTGACAAAAAAAAAGGATTAACTTATTGACTGGAAAACGTTTTTATTAAAACCTTGTGTAGATTCAATCATTATTCCAGGGAGTTTCTGTTCATGAATTCTGAATAGAAGATTTTCGTAATGTTATTCATTGGTTTCTTAGAGCGTTTCCTTATAAAAATATAACATCTATATCTGTATGCAAAATCAGGTTAATTTAGGGACTTCAAATTCAAAGGTGTTTTCATGCCAGTATGTTCTAATTATTCACAAGGTAATATACTTCTATATTTTGACTCCAGTTTTAACGTTTTAATTGGAACCCATTAAACAAATACAATTAAAATAATGGCAGTGGCTTTTAAAAGGGCTCTCGTGGTAAAAATTCGTAGAAAACTTAGTAGACGCAGTCTAGAAAAAAAAAAGTCATATAAAAAATAAACTCCAAGGGAAGTGTTTAGCCCTTAAATGATTCCTGTACTTTACTCCAGCAAAGCTGAGTAAATGCTGAATACATTATATTTTAGAATACCGTACACTTCGTAGTATTTACTTAAGAGAAGTTAGTTGTACAACACAGATTATCTTGGGACTGTGTTTACAAAGTCACTGATAACGCTGCCATTTGGTAATTGAGTTATGAGAGCTGTTGAAATGCAACAGACATCTCTGAAGGCGGGAGTCCACTATTAGTATGCACCATTTCATTTCAGATGTTTACAAGAGCTTAATTGGCGTATAACTATCTGCCTTAGAGATTCCCAGCACAGCCTGCTCCCATATGTCATTGCTTTTCTTCCATTGCTACTTTGGTTTGGGTGTTTTGGCTAGCTTAACGGCTCTGGAAGTTCTCCCTGCCTCACTATTATTAGCTTTACTACTTCCTCCGCCTTCAGCTGTGCCTTCAGGTTATTGTTGGACTTCCCAATACAACATCTGTGGCTACTTTAGTTCTCTTGGATATGTAAAATTACTAATGGACTCTTAATCTTTTTCCAAGTCTGAATGCTTTTATGCTTCCCCTCACAGAATTTACAGCTAGGCTTAACAAAGCGTAAATTAATATTCTAATTTGAGATAGATGATTTTTAATTTAGTCACTTAGAAAAAAAAAATTTAACCAAAAGCTTTGCCAACGTTTCAGTAAAATGTATTCTCCTTATCAGCTACTAATTAGTTACAAACTTAACTAATTCGTTTTAAAATCGTGTTTTTGTTTGTTTAATCAAAATGTTTTGAAGTAAATATTTTTAATAAACCCCTACAACTACAGTCTGAGTACGACCTAATAAATGATTTCCTTTTCTAGGAGGGGGGATGTAAAATATCTCATAAAGTTTTGTTATTATGTATTAAATTTATTTGCTAAACTTTTTTGCAGGGCACATTTCTGTTCTGTAGTTGCATAGTTAATTTTGATCTTATCAATTAAATATGCTTGTGAAATATAATTTGTTCTGAAATTTATGTATACTTTGATGTGTGAAAGACATTTCAGCCATATATAACCTTATTTGGCAGCCATATATAACAAACGCGCGTTGTACCAAAGTGTAAAATGTCATTAATATATTAAGATTAATGGAATTGGATAATACATTGATAAAAACCATTGTTTACATTTATTACACTAAAAAAGTTTTAAGTAATCAAGCTATACACTGTGAATCTATTCTTCTCTTGAGAGCATTAAAGTTCAAGTAATTGTGAGTTGAACAACATTTTAACTTATGAAAACCTTTTCTAAACTGCTGAATAAGATCAAGGCTTGCCACACGATGTCAAGTCATCAGTTTCACGATATTGAGAGTGACAAGTAGAAGTATAACCACGAAGCCCTCTAGTAGTAGCTCTACATCCAAGTAAAACAGATGAGATTAGCATTGAAATATATAACCAAAATTGATTTAGGTATAAATACAAAACTTGAAGTACGACTTGTAACAAAGATGTGTAAGTAGTCTGAATGGAGAGTTCACGTTGACTTTATAAATGGGCCTTTATATTGAATTCATTAATAGAAAAAAGTAAACTTAACCTCCTAATATATAGCTCATCCTTATCAACCTGTGTCGGTGAAAATGTTCATATCATTATGAAGGGAGAAGAGTGTGTAAAATATATAGCACAATTCCAGTGAGTGGCCTATAAAGTATGGCAAACAGGCTGTTTACTCGGTTAGACGATATGGGAGCCGACCATACCTTGTCTCTTCTTGGATCTATGTTCCTCACTTCCCCCTATAACTTCCCCAACCTACGCCCCTTCTTCCTTCCTCTAATCAACTTCCAGCTACAAACTCTACCTAAACATGGCAAATACAATTTTGCCCTGACCCAAATTGCTAAAAATATTCCCCCTTAAAGAATATATCAGCTATTCATATTATTCTGTAGAGTTATTCAGATTAATTTTGATATCCCTTCAAATACGTATACTATTACCGTACAGCACCCAAAACTCATACAGAAATTAGGGGTGTGCAGATTATGGAGACTGCTCTAGTGCTACAAAAGGTAGGCGTAGGTCTACAGGAGATTCGATGGAGTGAGGTAATGGCTCCATAAATAGTGCCCCTACCCCGAACCAAAGAGTCACAGGATTTAGGTTAAGTACAATCTTGGAAATTCACTTCTAGAGTACAGCTGTACTGATGCCAGAATACTTAGAATCAGATTAAAGGGCCGATTCTGCAATATTAATTAGTGTGAATGCCCCTTGTGAGAATACACAGGAAGAAGAGAAGGGATTCTTTTGTATGTTTGTCCGGCGAAGACGTACGATAAGATAGCGATGTACGATGATAAATAGTGCTGGGTGATTTCAATGCTAATATAGACAAAGAAGCGAGATATTGTAGTAGAACATGGCCAACTTGAATCATCAAATAATAACTGTTTACTTCAACCCAAACGAAAAAAGGAAGTGAACTCCCTTATTACTTGAGAATTTTTGGTTAATCACATTGGAGAACTTTGTTTATTTTTTAAGGCCTTTGTATTGTTAATTTGTCAACCTATGAATGACGCTTTTTGAACCTGAGCTCATTTTGGCCCAAATTCTAAACCTACAATAATACGTACTAACTCATTTGTCAGTTTTATTCAATCCATTATATGTTTTTCTTAGTTTCTGCAACTTAACCCGAACTATAACTTAAACTTAATCTGCTGTAGTTCATCTAGGGTGTTCTACGCCGTAGGGAAAACGGTTAAACATTTTGATTAGCAACATAAAAATGATTGGTTAGCAAAAAAAATTGATTCATTTTAACGAAATCGAATCCGTAGTGATGTTATGGAATTTTTCACAAACAGCTGCGCTTTCTGTTTATTGGCTATGGAAGTAGTGGATGTAGCGGCATCAGTTTGTCTTGGCGACCTAATGAAGTGACCACAGATAGACGTGCCTTACCGACAGCTGCCCTGAGGTATTCATGGAAATTAGAAACGCCCGCAAGGAAGCAGTCACATCTCATTCTGTTTGGAACCCCCCACATCCAGGGATGAGTTCGTTCCTCCGGCCTGCCCATTTCACGGCCGCTAGGGGCTGAGCCGCTGTGACGAATGTCTCTATCCTCTCTCCTCGGGATCTCATGACATAGATACAGATCAAAATGGAACTGTTTGCGCTGCGCCAACCACACTTCCTACTGTTATGTCAGTTAGGTGTTAGGGAGGCCTGGAGTACTCCTAGTCGAATGTAGGTCACATTTATAGCGTTCCTAGGAATCATATAGCCCCACTTATCTCGCATATCCCGCATTGTTCGTTCATCGTGCGTTCATTATTAGTACATTATTCATTGATTATCGAGAGACTTAGTTGAGTCATTATACACTGTATTTACATTAATATACCTTAGTCCCCTTCGTGGGTCATAATTCCTAAAAACTAATCAGGACTTTAATGAAAAACTGTAAATTAAGAATTAACATTACCATTTTTATTTTTTGACTTATTGGAATGGGAAGAAAAACTTTTAAACCCTTAAGGAGTCTCCATACGTTATTTTACCATATCCCATGCTTGATAGGAGTATTTTCTGTGAATTTAATTCTAAATATGTTCTCTTATTGCTCAGAATACAATTTAGAATATCCCAAATTTTCTTTAACGTGAGCAGTATATTCTACCTACAATTTGGCTTTCCGAAACAAATAATCCTTCCCGGGGCAATCCAATCAGTCTGGCTGGAAGTATTGGAGTTCCAGCGAGCAGAAAGGTATTGTTTTGTATTAGAGAGTGTATTGTGGGTGAGTAAGCCTAGGCAGTGGGATCTAGAGGTGGGATGTTGTGGCTGCGGCAGACCAGCGCACTCCGTCTTGCCAGCTATGAATAATTCTAGGTGCGAACGCACTTTTCCACTCCTCTCCTACAGCTCCTAGCAGAGATGATAATAACTCATCGGCCTGTGGGGATCTACTATACAGCTCACGTGGTTCCGGGCACGTATACACACAGCTTCGTCTCATACCTTATACCTATTGACTAGTAATGGCCTTGGGCCAATCTCAACTGCTTTCTTGAAGGTCTCTCAAAAACCCCACCGTAATTGGGCGTCTTCCACCAATGCAGTATGCGTTTAATTCAGCATATCTTCTCTTTGCTTCAGTAGCTCTTTCCGGATTTAATAAATTAAAGGAACCATTTCCACTGTCATGAAACGTATGCTATAAATACGTCGACGTTTCGGAAAATTTATTCCCTGTATCGAGGAATAAAACACTGAAATAAAAACATTGTGGTTACAAAATGACAGTCAGCATTTGCATAGACAAATTGAACCCAGTAAAAACAAACTACCCCGAAGTATAATAAACTCACTCCAGTGAAATCGTCGGAGGTGCGAGTCTGTACTATGAGTACTTCCTGATTTTAACAGAATATTATAAATTATTATAATATTTTAGTATAAATTCTTTTAGTAATTAGATTACACTTTTGGCTATTATATATATATATATATATATATATATACATATATATATATATATATATATATATATATATATCGGTTTTAAACGGCTAATAGTTTCCGGCGATATTGTTTTTAGTTAGACGCTGAGAGGAAGATCACATATCTAGAGGAAGATCGTACTTCGAGTAGATGAAGTATATGTATCTTGTAGCGTTATTTTTACGCTAGAGTGTCAATAACGTTTCAAATTTGTACAGTTCTTAATTGTCTTTAATTTGTGAGTTGAATGTTTACCGCGTAATTATTGTTCTTACCAAAAAAATATGCAAAGTGGTTGAAGAATGATTTGTGTGAACACAATGAATAGATATAGTGGTCGAATGGTGAGGCAATTCGAAAAATGTTTGACACATTTTCTGCATGAAATTCTTTTTGATTCATATTATTTGCAATAAAAAAAAAGGTCCATTTTCCTTGGTGGTTTCTGTCATAATTTTATTTCTACTGCAATAAACTGCGTTCTCACTGTCTTTTGTGTTGTAATCGAGATAGCTTTGATGAAAATCACTTTTAAAGAGCCAAAGATTAGTGGGTGTTCAATTTTAGCAATGGTTTTTTCCGACTCCATCACTATATCTCTGGTTTTCTTTTTGAGTCTAGAGTTGCAGAGACTTGCTGGAGCTGAGCCAAGCTTCCACTCTCCTTCTCCGTGTGCCCAGTCTAGCCTGTAATCCCCTCATGCCAAAAGTCACTCCAGCAAAACAATGTCTCAGTGGCTGCCTTAGCCAGCGACCACCTTCTACAACGCTAACCTCCTTCCTCCCCAACCATCTTATCACATTACCTCCTGTATATCAGTAGAATTGATTTCTTAACTTCACAATATACGAATTTTGGTAGATTTCCCTTTGTGAAATCAGTTATTGAGGTTGAAGTCATGAAGAGATTTTTTATCGATTTCTTCCATGGATCCTACCCTAGATATGACCAAAATGAGATCCGTTCAAAGCTATATATA
Source organism: Riptortus pedestris (assembly GCA_019009955.1). Classification (NCBI taxonomy): domain Eukaryota; kingdom Metazoa; phylum Arthropoda; class Insecta; order Hemiptera; family Alydidae; genus Riptortus; species Riptortus pedestris. The sequence continues at coordinate 149,912,119 of CM032228.1, read as the reverse complement.
TCATGTATTTGTCTGTTAACGCTCTACAAGTCACAATTTTTGTTTGATCGTTATCAAACTCGATATTTAAGCTTTATATATAAATATGTACAACTAAAGATAAGTTTATTAAAGGCTGAATTTGGGCCAGTAGGAGGGGGGGGGGGGTTCGCAAATTCGAAATATCTTTAGAGTTTGATTGGAAAAGTGCGTACTAGTAGAAAATTTAACATTTTATACGTGTTGTTACACGCAATTTTCCTCAATCGATATATATGGATTTTAGCAGATTTCCCTTAAGGTAAATCAGCTATTGAGGTCGTACTCATGACGCGAGTTTCGAAAAACTTCTTCAAATGTCCATCGATCCTACCCAGGAGATAACGAAAATGAGGTCCGTTCAAAATTATATATATATCTATATATATATATATATATATATATATATATATATATTTGTCTGTTAACGCTCTAGCGGTCGTAATTTTTGTTTGATCGTTACGAAACTCGATATTTAACCGTTTTATGTAAAAAGACAGATCAAGTTCGTTAATGGCTGAAATCGTACTAGAGGGAGGGGGAGTTTAGAGGGGGGGGGATTTTCGAAAATTCGAAATATCTCCGTTATTATGCATCGGATCGAAAATTTGTATACAAGCAATCTTATTGAAAATTAAATTTACTATAAATATTGTTATATACACTTATTCTCTATCTTGAATATTAACAGATATATTTGCATTTTTATGAAGTCTGTGGTCGGGTGTTGTTCGGGTTAGTTCGGCTGTTTTCGGCTCTGGCGAAAGCTTCTAACCTAACCTGTCGTTTCTAACCTCACCTAACCTTCGTTACTTTGTGAGATTTATGTAAATACGTTCCGTTCATCCGCCCCCACCCCTTCTTTAGTTCTCGGACTACTAAAATTTGAGTTATTAAAATATAAATTATTCTTACAATTCAGAAGCCGTTTCAGTTTGGAGTTTATTAAAATTAACTGAAATATTTCTCATTACCGTTTGTATTTACTTATGGTGGTGTTGTGTTACCAGTATGCAGATTTCTCTATTGCTAAACTTCACATAGGAAATCTGCTTAGTTTACGCAGCCCCTGCGTGACGGACTTTTGTAATATCCAGCCTTCAGTAAACCAACAATTTGGGTCATCGCACGGAAGCCCGTTCACCATGGTAGAATACGCCTTAATGAACATTCACTGTGTAATTTTCGAATTTCTATTTGACACCCTAAATATTTAAGGCCAAAGCTCAACACTGGACTATCCCGCCTCCTTAATTATTTAAATAAAGTTATTATTATTCAAATAGTAACGTTTATTCATTTCGGCTTCATCACAATTCATACACTGAATTAAAAGTTTTGTTTCAATTTGTCTATCAATCTTTCCCAACAAACAAAAACTCGGCTGCTCTCAAAAGCTTTTAGAATTCAGTAGAACTTAGCAGTGCAAAAAAAAAAGGAGATGGAGTGTCTAGAGCGGGGAGAGATGTGTGCATCTGTAGGTGACAGAGGGCGGGGTATAGTAGAATACAAATTGTTAAAAGGGTTCGGCTGCATGGTGAGAAAGAAAAATAGGGGGTACGTGTCCAGCATCAGCCCTTGTGCCCCTACACAGAATAATTAAATAGGCCCAATTGTTCAAGACAAATGGAGTCCTGATTGAACGATGAACGCCCTTCTCTGCAATAGATCTATTGTTTCCCTCATTTTATACAATATTTTATGCATCAAGGTAACGCCATGTCAACGCATAAACAGTAGCAAATCTTTTTTTTTCTGCTTTCGAGGGTTTATTCATTATGGTTTGTTTTGGTTTCCCCGAGTAAACCCTTGAGCAGTACACATGAAAGCATAATTTATCGTTAGTTATCTCAAATAAATTTACAATTACTATTTTTTTTTTTTACAATAATTAAAACAATTCATTGTACTGACAGTTTATTTTTTTGTTTTAGGTACGACAGAAACTTCATAATTTATTACAGTTTGTTACATACAAGGTAAGATTCCACATACTTAAGCGAGTTCATTTCTCTTAAGAATTGATCAGCTATCAATGTTTTAAAAAAAAGCCTTTTAGTATTTTTCTGCAGAATTTATTTTTCAGCGGATCAAACCAGGAGTAAATAATGCCTTGCACTTAATTTTTTTTTTGCGGAGTCCCATTAAAGCGACAGAAATAGTGTAATTCCATTGTGTATTGAAACCTAGAGCATATTAATCAGTTTGGCGATTAGTAAAACAGCCGCAAAATTGAATCAGAAATAAATGTTCATTCTTAACATTAGCCACTATTGTCTGATGCAAGAGTTCTCAAAATAAAGAATTCTCACATGATTTGAATACCAAAAGTACCTCTACAAGAGCTCAATAAATAAAACAACTGTTACATGTTGTAAATATTTTTCTTAAAATTAGTTTAGAAAATTTAATACTAAAAATATGCGGTACTAACTAAACTAAACGCCATTTTTACCTTTGATTTTCATTTAATAAAAAGTAAATTGTTATTATTATTATCTATTAACGTCCACTTTTTGCAACTAAGGCTAATTGGGACGGGTTAGCTACAGGTTACCACCCTTTTCTAGCCAGGGTGGGACTAATTTTCATTTGATAAAACTATACAAAATAACAGGTTTAGGTATTGATATTAACATAACATTTAGATTTAAATGATGTTGTTAATATATAATTGTAACTAATATGTAACCTGAGTCACCTGTTGTAAATAATTTCCTTTGCCCAGGCGAGAACCGAACTCGCCAATTAAATTAAATTATTTTCCCATTCGTTTTTAGAATATTTTTTGTTTAATTTTAATCATTATTTCAATATTAGAAACAGTTTGATTGATAAGGAAAATATTTTGTGAGAGGAAAGACGAGTTGAGGTCCTGTATAATGTTGATGGTATAGTCAGATTTTCTGGAATCGATTCACTGTTTTATTTAGGAGAAGAATTGAATTTGCATATATTCCTTTAATTGACTGTTTTCCCTATTCGCCTATTTGTTTTTTTGCGATTTTCAATTAGTCGTTTTCAGCTTTATTTGGTTAGTGAGAGTGGCTCCTGGTTCTCGCATTGAAAATTATTTACCCTTCACCGGTACATGTGCACTCATTATAAATGTTTTCGAATAATCGGATATTACAATTAAGGTTAACTTTTTGTTTTTAATAGGGTTTATCACCGAATGAAGTTTTAGAGAAATTGTATAGTATGTAACCATTAACTTTTGAAATATAAATTTCCGCCCTTATTGGATGCACCTCCTTGCTTTATACATGCCGGCTTTGGCCATTCCTCTCTATCCTTTCAAATTATCTTCCTTTGAGGTATTAACTCATAATAAAGTGAGATATTTGAAGCGAAAGCCCATTACGCGGTGGCTAAGAGAGAGTATTTAAAGCATGGCGTATGACAGGAGAGTTACCCCCACCCCTGAATATATCTAGCGCCACTCTCTATAAAAAGCAGGCTTGCCTCTGGATAAACGTTAATATAAGTCTAATAAGATCGGGGAGCGTTTTGTCCCGCCTCATTATCCAGTCCTCGGGGGAGAATATACATTACTTATACAACTTTTTTATTTTCCTTTCTCTTTCTCTTCTCATCCCCTGCTCTCATTTTAATTTCCGTTTTTATAATGTGCGACTTTTCTGCTCTGGAAGGGCGATTGTTATGGAAGGCGGCTCTTATTGCCTCGTCCCTCCCACTCTCATAACTACTTCCGCTCTCATCCCACTTTATTATAATTCATCAAAGCCATTATTCTTCTCTAGAAAAATACCCCAAATACTAATGAAATCATAATTAAATTTAACAAATATGTGACGAAATTATTGTATTTAATATTGTACTGAAGACATTTTTTTCACTGTACTAGGATTAGACAAAAATATTGGTTTACACTTGTTCAGGAATATATTTATGATTTTTCTATCATTTTATTTTTATGAACTAGTGCCCAAAATACATCATTCGTAAATATTAATGTTTTAGATAGTAGATCTCTTCCCATATCAACTGAGCCTAGAATTCAACAACTAACTAAACATTTTTCTTTTTTCTCCCTTTTTCAAACAGATTTTTTTTTAACTCTTCAACTTAGCTTCAAGCATAGCATTTTATAATAAAACTGATGTCATAAGTTTTCATATCACTTGTTGAAATGAATAGACCTCGTGAAATAAATTTAAAAAAAAAAGAAAAAAAAAAGATACTTGAGGGAAGATGTTCCTCCCTTTATTCGTACACTTGCCATTGCCAGCATCCTACACATAAATAATTTATATTATTATACACTGTTATTTGCTTCTTTATCTAAACAAGATTCAATATTTGGATATGTGCATACCCCTATTAAACTCCTGCATAATTACTATGAAAATAAACTTTTGATATTACAAGTGAATTGTTAGAAAAATATGTTCTATGTCTATTTGAACTAGTAATCTATTGTCCTCAAAATTTGACAAGAAGTATATTTTAAAAGTAAATCATGCAATGCATATTTTCAATGATGTTACACATTAAAATCATAAGGCGCTTCAATCGTTCATATGCTCATTGTATTGAGGACATATGGAGACATTTTTCAAAAATTCCGTCTTGAGTTGATCCATATCAAATAAATCACCTTAAGTCGGAATAATAACAATCATTGACAGAGAATATATTACAATATAAAATTAATGTGTGGGTATTTGACTAGTATCTCTGAATGTTGATTATGTTTTGTCACAATCTACAAAAGAATTGCCACTACATCCTACTTGCGCCTGTTAAGTTTACTCAAATATGCTTGTCTAGTGACAGGTTTCACCTTTGACACTGTGTCTGAATTGTTCTGTATATTCTTTAGAAAGACATTTGAATCGAGATACTGAAGTACGCATATTTAACTTATTTGGATATTTGTCGTTTGACCTAGAGTCAATATTTCAAAGATTATTAAATCGTTGTTTACGTAATTAGGCTTCTTAGGAGGTAGAATATACTTTAAATATTTCATGTTTACCAATCCCATTCCTGAAATTGTCAAGGATTCTGGTAAAAAACAAGCATTTTATATTTAAATCACTTAATGGTGGTATTCTGAGAGAATAGTGTGAAGGACAAAGGTAAATAACATATTCCAACTCCCCTTGGAAAGTCATTATTTTTCTTTCGAGAGAGATTAGTTCCATTTGAGTGTCTTTCTAATATAAAATACCGGGCTTGAAGTTCTAAAACTGAATATATATATAACTGGAGCATGAATTATCACCCATTCAATAGGGTGTATTTAGAAGACACTTGAAAAGGGCTCTAGACGAGCCAAGGAAATGGTTAGATAATGATAATGTAAATTAAAAAGTGGAAACAAAAACGTTTTGATTCTAAAGAAGGAGCCCTCTGGCGGAATACATTTTGAATACATCAATATCTAAGAAGTAGATTCCCCTTGCTCTTCTTTCTTTAAAAGAAAAAAAAGGATCCCCTACTTTATATCAATTTCCTCTTTCCTCTCTTATATGCATAGTTTGTGATTTTTATCAACGTTCATTTTGATTGGAAGGAAAACCTACTGACGCTTCTGGGAACTAATGAAATAAAGTAAAAGCATAGGGACTTTCTATAACTGATGCAATTGAATTATCAATTTAAAAGAGAAAATAGTTTGCTCTTTTAAGTAAATGTACCAACTAATTTATATCCATTTAATTTGTAACAGCCGTATTCACAATTCTCTTCAGTTCGGTATAAACCAGCAATGAAATAAAGATTGAGAGATAATGCGTTTCACAGAATAAATACTAATTTGTATAAAAACTGTAAATGATATTGAAAAGACACTGGCAACTGTAAAATATAAAGTCCGTCGCCCAGGTGCTGCGTAAACTAAGCAGATTTCCTACGGGAAGGTCAAAAACAGATAAATCTACACCCTGGTAACTTACACCATGAATGTTAAGCGAATAATAAGAATGGCAAGCAATAATAAGAAATATTTCAGTCAATCTACAACGGAAGGCGTTTCAATTCTAAAAAAAAAAAAACGGTAGCCAACATCACAGCTATCGTGTAGAGACAGTCTAGACCGGAAAGAAGAACAATTAATGAAATATATCTGAATATAACATATTAAATTTATTGAAAACTATTTACTATAACTAGTACTGTAAATTATAATGAATCAGAATAAGTTTTATCTCAATATATCAAAGTATAGAATTCCAAAAACTTACCACGAAGGGGGGGGGGTCTCCGGAACATATTTGCACGTATCTTGTATAATAAAGGTCTCTTGAAAACAATATTTGGTATTTAAGCGTCGAATAATGCGGTTCATAATATAACAGACTATTTTTTATGCAACATGAGTAGAGGTAGGGGTTTGCTGAAGGCTGAAAACTGAAAAATGCATATATGTCGGTTAATAATCAAGATAGAGAATAAATGTACATCGCCATATTTATAGACTATTTAATTTGCATTAAGATTGTTTCTATACAATTTTTCATTCAGAGGAATAGTAAAGGAGGTCCAATGAGTACACTGGTCCGACTTCAGCCATTAACAAACTAGATCTTTCTTTTTACATAAAACAATTAAATATCGAGTTTGATAACTATAAGGCAATAATTGCGACCGCTAGAGCGGTAACAGACATCTGGGTATTTTAAATATATATATATATATATATATATATATATATATATATATATATATATATATATATATATATATATATATATTTAAAATACCCAGATGTTATAATAGTGAAAAATAAATAGCCTGTATCATAACCGAAGTGAGAACACAAACTGGAGGTGGAACAGTAGATGATTCCCATTAGCAGGAGTTGATACGTTGTTAATTTGTTGTCCAAATTACGCAGGCGCACTAAAGTCAAATGAGTCCTATTGAAATTAATAGGCTCTTATTGTGAATATTTATATATTTGATGTATTCTATTATGGTTTGACTCAGTGAGCTACAAGCCACTGTAAATGGGTATTTTGTAAGTTTGTTCGGGGTATCCTACTTAATATAAATTATACACTTCGTAAAAAATCCAAGAGCCCAAGGATATCAGTCTTTTTAAAGCCAAATATTGTATAATTATTGTGAATCTTAATTTTGAATCTATTGTTTCACGAGTTCTAATATAGCTATGCTGATATCAATTAAGTGTTATCCTATACATAAATGCACCTTAGGATTCAAGTTAAATTTTAAGGTTCATTCTACTTAATTTAAATAGTAGAAATGAGTTTCTGAAGTACCTTTTGTTGAATTATATTAGTTCTGCTCTGTTGTATACAGCTCGCGATGAGCAGCTAAACGAATGTTAAACAGTTTTAGTTATATAATATAGATAATATCCTCTCTTCACAAGAATATGACATGGTTTAGGAAGTACCCTCTCTCAGTAATTTGTCAATAATGGGCACGTTACTCAATCAGCATATTAGCATATTTCTCTTAGGGGAAATGAGCTATTGAGGTTGTACTCATGATTGGATTTTCGAAATATTTCTTCAAATACCCATCGATCCTACTTAGTAGATGACGAAAATGACGTCCATTCAAAATTGTATACACACACACACACACACACACATATATATATATATATATATATATATATATATAGAGAGAGAGAGAGAGAGAGAGAGAGAGAGAGCACATGTAGAGAACACGTGGTTATATGAGATCACAAGTGCCACTTGGGAAATCCGCTTAGTTTACGCAGCCCCTGCGTGACGGACTTTCTCCTTCTTATAAAGGTCTAGAAACTAGTTAGTTTAATTTGGAAAACATGTTTATTCCAACATTAAGGAATGAAACTTGAAAAAGCGGATCAGAATTATTTCATGGAGTTAAGAGTCAGCTGATGTTAGTTGTGATCTACTATTTTTATGTAACAAACGGCACAGTTGTGGTACTGTAGGAATAAGCATGGAATTTTTAGAAGAATTTCGAGTTTAACTGTCCCCAAAGACGTCTTTCGTATCTCTATCATAGTTTTATTAGTGGTACAAACCCAAGGAAAAGTCTCCATGACCTACAAAGAAACCTCCCTCCCCTCGAGAGAGAGTAAAGTTCATAATGTTGTACACTTCGGCCATGAATCCCAAATACTGACCTCCCTTGTCTAATCTTTCTCCTCTGCATGTCTATATTTTCACTCAAACGTGTAAGTCATTAGCCCGTTTACGGAAGACTACAGTGATTTTGTTTTACTCTCATGATTTCATTGGTTTGAGTGTAATTTTTTTTTATTGAGATTTATTAAGGCCTGATGCAGAAGGGAACGGGAAATCCTCTTTCTGTTTCCTTGGAGAATCATGATTTCCTATTGACGCTAAACTACTGCTGCAGGCTGTAGATACAATTCCTCTAAACATAGCCGGTCTTTTTTCCATGCATTTCCTTGGACATATTGTCACTTGAATTAAATGATTTTTTTATGTTCAGTTAGCCTTCATGTAATTAAAGCTCATCGTGGACCCCTAGAATAACATATCTTAAAAGTGAGGCTGTTCTTCATGTAGTGACAAATTAAGTTCACTCAATCATGCCATGCATTTTTTTTTTTTTTTAGCAGATTTCCATTAAGGAAAATCAGCTATTGAGGTCGTACTCATGAAGTGATTTTCGAAAATTTTCTTCAAATGTCCATCGATCCTACCACGAAAATGAGGTCCGTTCAAAATTATACGTATATATATTTGTATGTTAACGCTTTAGCGTTCGCAATTTTTGTTTGATCGTTACAAAACTCGATATTTGATGTTTTATGTAAAAAGAAAGATCGAGTTTGTTAATGGCTGAAATCGGACCAGTGGGAGGGAGGGGGGTTTTGAAAATTCAAAATGTCTCCATTATTATGCGTCAGATCGAAAGATTGTATAGAATCAATCTTATAACATTTACTATTACTATTGTTCTATACATTTATTCTCTATCTATCTATATTTGCATTTGTTTAAGCCAGTGTAGTCGGCAGAAGTCGGCTATATTCGGAACTTTCCGCCGAAAGCCATTTCGGCCTTTTTCGTAAAAATTCGTCCCTCGTGAATTGGTTTAGAGATTCGTCACTACTACTGTTATTAGTAGGCAGAATTCTCTATAGTAAAACATCACGTGGGAAATCTGCTTAGTTTACGCAGCCCCTGCGTGATTGTCTTTTTAAAAAATGTGGCTACTTTTTATTCTAACAACTTCCAATTTGTTTCATATGAGCAAAGACCAGATAATAACTTGTACAATAAAGCAAGTTTATCTCACAAGGCTGAAGAAAATTCGGCGGTTCTCTCCGTGTATTGGCCGTGGAGATATTTGGGAGGCCGAGGTAGAAGCTAGTTAGAATTAATAAAAGCCCTAGAGGATAGATGTTTGGTACGAGAGGAGCTGGCCGTCATGAGACTCCTTGTAATATGTGAGGCGGGCACTCCCAAGGTACCGTTATCCCTACCCCCACCTCCACATATTATGCCTTAATGCTTTCCTTTACCACCCTGTAACGGGATATCCTCATAACTCCCCCACTAACTCCTCTTACAGCTACTTCACTCTTCTTACCCTTTTATATATGAATACCAAATATCAGCCTTTATTATATCTCTCTTAATTTGCTTTCGTTATTCTTATAAAACAGGAATGATTAAAGTTTGGTCTTGGAGCCCTTCACGATGAAAACATTTCCCAGCTGATAGATCTATACGGGTATTGTCAGCACTATTGAGGGAGATAGACATTTATGACTAGGTGGAGACAGCAACTGATGGCCTTGCAGGTGATAAAAAATCCGTCACGCAGGGGCTGCGTAAAATAAGCTGGTTTCCCACGTGAAGTTTTACAATAGAGAAATATGCCCACTAACAAGTATAGTAGTAAGGGATCTCTAAACTTATTCACGAGGGACGAACAGTTACGAAAACGGCTGCCAGAGCTCTCTTCGGAAAGTACTGAACAGCCCCTTCCTGCCAACCACACACAGAATACAAATGCAAATATCTCGGTTAATATTCAAGATACAGAATAAATGTATAAAACAATATTTATAGTAAATTTAATTTGCAATAAGATTGGTTTTATACAATTTTTCGATCCGACGTATAGTAGCGGATATATATCGAATTTTCGAAAATTCTCCCTCTAAACCCCCCCCCCTCTCACTGGCCCGATTTCAGCCATTAACCTGATCTTTATTTTCACATAAAACTTTTAAAAATATATGAAGTTTGGTACCGATAAAGGAAAAATTGCGACCGCTAGATCGTTAACAGACAAATCTCTCTCTCTCTCTCTCTCTCTCTCTCTCTCTCAATCTCCCTCTATACATACACACGCACACACACACACACACACACACACATATATATATATATATATATATATATATATATATATATATAAAATTTTGATCGGACCTCATTTTCGTCAGCTTCTGGGTAGGATTGATGTACATTTGAAAACATTTTTCGATAATCGCGTCATGAGTACGAACTCAATAGCTGATTTCTCTTAAGGGAAATCTGCTAAAACATTCTGGGTGCATACTTCAAAGAGGGTGCAGACTTCAGAAGCTGAAGTACTCCCTGAACTACAGTGGTCACTTCCGATTTTAAAATGAACTTTCGGCAGTACTTATTCTTAATAAATGTCGGGGAAACCCAAGGAATAGATATTATAGACATGAAATTAGATGCAGAAGACCCTGTAATAAAAAAAAATACCATTTTATTTTTCAGGAATGTCAAACCGCCCAGTATCTCTAGCGTTCACGGAGAAGTATTTCACTACGGTTTCTTGCAAAAAGAATTGCAGGATAATAGCTGTTATAAAATATTTGAAATGGTTAACACACTGGCACAGAAGAAACTGACAGAAAGCAGAAGTAACTCACCCTTATTTATTTGATAAGAATATATATTTGGCCTAATTATTTTTTTTGAATTGGCCGTGGAGCCAATTAGAAAAAGAACTTTCGAAACGGGAGCCCTAGAATTTCTAAAATTCCCTAACACGTTCTCCAAAGTTCTTGAATTTAATATTTAAAGCAGTGAATAACTTAATGAATGTGTATATACTGCTACTAGTGGTAAGTTATGGTATACATTTTCTTAATACGAATTCACTTATGATATTCAAAATATTTAACAAAATCTTATTATTTTTTGTAATTTGAAAGCTTTTTAGACGATTCATTGAAGATTTTTCATGGGGAAGCAACTAAGGGCATAGCACCGACATTTTTAGTACAGAAGCCTCTACAATTCCAAAATTTATTATTATTAACATTATACAATGAGAACATAGACTATGATTATTTTTTGGGGGAAACTGGATAAGCACCTAATCAGTTCTCAAAAAATGGCCAATCAAAATTTTAAAATAGTTGTAATAACGTTGCAGGTAAATATTTCTGTTAGATTTCTATGAAAATATATTGACATATATTTATCGAGCGAAAATAATTGCAGCAGACATATCCCCAGCTTTGGCAGTATATATTCAAACTGTTTGTTTTATGATGGCGATCAAATGTATGTAAACCTGGCCGTTGGCCGAAGGGGAGAAAAATACATAATAAAAAAAGGATGGTAATCCCGTTGCCGGGGCTAAAACCAACAGAAAACCATCGTTTGTATTTGCAATCTAAATTTCATACGCGTTCCCGCGTTTTGTTTTTGGACTGGATATTTGTTTTAGATTGAGGACGATGCCTCGTCAACTCCCCCACCCATTTGTCCTGTAAATTATACACCGGGATTCAAAATAAAAACTAATCCTTTGTCTTTTTGAGTTCACTCTGTTACTGGGCTCAGGTGACTGACAATTTTAATGTATCTCTATTAAAATTGCAGGTGGCAGATACGATTATTGGTAGGGAAACGCATAATTGGTGTATTGAACTCTGGCGGACGGGTCATTTATTTTTTCCCCATCAAATAAAGCCACTTTCAATTATATAGAAACCGTGGTACCTTTTACTCACAACAGATTCATTCATATTGGCACTAAACCTCTCTTCGTTCCAGAGAATACAATCAATGTGCTTCGCTTTGGTATTTTATATTTAAAAAATAACAATCACATACCTATAGCGTTAACAATCGTCCTCAACAAGATCGGTGGTATCATAGTTATTGCTGAAAGTTTATTGAGGGTTGGAAACCAAAAAAATACAAATAAACAGGAAAAATGCAAGAAGCAATGACTAACTTAGGCAACACGATTGGTTATAAAACAATTTTCGAGTTATGTTGTATTTTACGCTTCCTCCTAACCCCTACTTTTCCAGGTCCAACGCTGGTCATTATCGAATTAGGCCCTTTGACGGATTTTTCTTAAGAGAAATCAGCAATTTAGGTTGTAATCTTGAAGGGATTTTTGACAATTTTCTTGAAATGTCCATAAATTCTATCCAGAAGAAGATGACGAAAATGAGGCTTATTCAAATTTATATACGGCAGACATATATATGCGGACCCCCATATCCATGGGGAAGCTTGTGTGTGTGTGTTGCGTGTTGTTAAGAAATTTATGTATGTTATTGTATAAAATATATTTTACCGTATATCCGATAAGCGCCACACTTTTTCTATCACTTCACATATTCAAATACTTTTAGAGTAATTTCGTTTAACCCAGAATCCAGACAGAAGAACCAAACTGACAGGTTTTTATTGCATATTAATATTTTATATTCTGTTTTGCTGAAGATCCAAGTTTCTTTCTAATTAAAATATAATGTTATCTTTATTGTTTATTTAAATTCTTTTTAAGAAGTGAATTTCGTTGTGTATTCGTTATACGTTTAAGCCATTAATATTTATTTTAATTTATGCCTGACTCCTCGGTAGACAGCAGTTGGCAAATAATTCTGAGCTTGACATTTACTACAGTCACCCCACCCAAGCTCTTCTTCCCTTCTAAATTACCATTTAATTACGGCCTCCCTTGGGTACTTTTTCAGGCTAATGAGCCTACCACCTCTTGGCGGCTGAGGGAAAGAGAAAAAGCTATCTGGATAGGATAGGCCTATTTTTTCTGTAAACCCTTTAATGGATGTATAACTGAAGCTGGCTATATAGTGGGGGCGTGAATTATGACCAGGGGTGGCCAAAGCCCCCAACTTTGACAGGTACTCCCACCCCGGTTTAGTTTTCTCTCCGGGGTTTAATTTGTAGCTTCGCATATTATCTTCATAATTTTTTTTTAACTTTATGAATAAACGATTCAGGCATTTTTTTATTTTTTTTTATGTATTTGGTATAAATCATAATTTAGTATTATTTATTTGGTGATTTTATTTATTAATTTGGAGTATTCATTGTGTTGATGTGCATAAGAAGCATCCACAAAAAAACAACAGCCTGCGATTAAGGAAAAGCAGCGTATTTGAATACAGAAAATAAATACTTGGTGGCCAAGACGAGGTTTACAATGCCTAAGTGAATGAGAAAATAAGAAAATGTTGGGGACGTAATTGATAAAAACGAAAATATCTCTTTCCTAGCAAACCTTCGTACTCTGCGAATACAAAAGTGTATTTACTGTTTTAAATATTTTGAAAGAACGCAAAATTATAAATTTTTAATTTTTACTTACGAAGCGCGGAATTCAATTTTTTAGGAGAATGTCATTATTGCATATACTTCTAGTAGAACCCGGGGAACATCCTCTTTTAATTATGCATCGTAGAACGGGCGCGAACCCTTACACTAGGACGTCTTGGTACGTCACGACCAGAGAACGTAATTTTATATAATTTTTTTTATTTATGCTTAAATAAATAAAAACACGTAAATCGTAAATGCGTCCGTTCCAATGAAACGTATCGAAAATTGCATTTGTTATTTGTAGCGCTTGCTTTGCGGTGTTAGGGCTAATTCAGACGGATATAAGTCACCACCATTTTCTTGACAGAATGTGAATAAGGATTTTATTTAGTGAGTTCGTCATTGAATAAATTCCTATTGCTCAGGTGAGTATCGATCTTACTACTCTGGGTTTACCAAGTGAGATTAATACCAACGCCTTTACTCGCACGTTACTTACCGTAGACCTTTTTTTGGACCCTTGAATAAATGAACATTTGGTAATTGAAGTAAATTATTGTCACCTCTGAAAAACCTTTATATTCTCCAATAACATTTATTTTGGAACTGGTAATATAGTTTAGTTAGTTGAACGCCTTATGCATAGTTATCTTCTTATATTTCATTTTCCTATCAGGAGTGTATTAGAAGACACTATATAAGAAAGAAGTTAAGTATTCATTGGCTGTATATCTTCAGTATGAAATAGGAAGTCACAGTATATTGTTATAATGTGGGCAGAATGTCCAAACTGGCAGTGTTTAAATTTGCATAAAGCAAGCAGCTAGGGGCTAGTGGACTTTAGTCCGGGAGAAATCAAAGCTATATATAATTTGTAATTGGGTTGGCTGAATAAATATTTGAGTTCATTTGGGGAGTATGGGGCTAATTAAAATTTCTGCGGATAGTTTTAGGAACTGTGTTGACACGAGGGCCGATAGAGAATTGGCAGTAGGAGGAGCAAGTTGGACGGACGGCAAACTAAAGTTTACGAAGTGCCTGACGCGAAGCCCGGCGGGAGAAGTGACCAGCCAGCCGTACTCATACCAACTCCTCGAGAGTCCTGTCCTATCAGCCTCTGTTCGGCCTCCCCGCCGAAAATTCTCCGTGCTACCAAGGGAAAACTCTTGACACTTAACACGCATTTACCTCTCACTCCATGTTTCTGCCATCTATGGTAGATTCATTTATTGGATTAGCCTTGGTATAACACTTGTCAAGCTTAAAGTTGAGGGTTCAATACAGAAAAGGGTTCGTTTTAGCAGATTTCCCTTGAGGGAAATCAACTATTGAGGTCGTACTCATGGCGCGATTTTCAAAGCTTGTCTTCAAATGCCCATCGATCCTACACACACACACACACACACACACACACACACACAACTATATATATATATATATATATATATATATATATATATATATATATATATATATATACATTGTAACGGTCGAGCTTTAGAGCCACTCCGCTGTCTCTATATCTATGAGATCAGAGTGATTAGTACTAGTACTAGGCTTTAAACGAGGTAGTAGCACCTGTCAAGGGACTGACAGAGGAGCCCGGTGAATCCAAAGGTCAATCTCGCAGGACAGGAACAGGCAGTCGACTCCCAAGATGCAAACAGAGTGAGTGTTTCTTCAATTATCTAGCCTAATTGTGCTATATCTCTGATTAAATAGATAAATTAGCTCTTATAGCAGAGATGGTGGAAACGGGAATGCTTGCCGTGCAATATATGACCCTGAGAAGTAGCCGGTAAATAGATTAAATTTAAATAATAATAATAATAATTAACCTTTCATTATAATATATATATATATATATATATATATATATATATTTGTCAGTTATGTGTTGTCAGTCTGGCGGTCGCAATTTTTGCTTGATCGTTACCAAACTCGATATTTAAACATTTATGTAAAAATAAAGATCAAATTCATTAATGGCTGAAATTGGACCAATGGACGGGGGTTTAGTGGGGAGGATTTTCGAAAATTCGAAATATCTCCATTACTATACGTCGGATTGAAAAAAATCTATAATCAATCTTATTCTTGTTAATCAATCTTATTGCAAATTAAATTTACTATAATTATTGGTATAAACATCTATTCTCTATCCTGAATATTAACCGAGATATTCGCATTTTTCAGTTTTCAGCCTTCAGTATACCCCTACTTCTACTCGTGTTACATAAACAATACTTTGTTATATAATAAACTGCATTTTTCGAAGCTTAAATACCAATCACTGATTTCCAGAGACTTCTTATACGAGATAGATGCGAATGTGTTCATGTCCCCCCCCCTCCCCCGTCTTAAATTCTTGGACTACTAAAATTTGATTGATTGAGATGAAAATTATTCTGATTCATTATAAATTACAGTACTAGGTATAGTACATAGTTTTCAATAAAATTATTAAGTTATATTCTGATATGTTTCAGTTATTGTTTTTCTTTCCGTTGAGCCGTGGGCAGACCTGTTTGTTTACATTTGAGACGCTCCCCACCAGCAAGGGAAAGATTTCTTATTACCATTTGTATTTGTTCACTTAATATTCACGGTGGTGTAGGTTTACCTATTATTAAACTACACGAGAGAAACCTGCTGAGTTTACGTAGCTCCTGCGTGACGGACTTTTAGTAATACAAGTAGTATCTAATATATCTGCCACATACAACAGCGTGAAGCATAATAATTATCAATGTTATCACCTCCAATAATAATCAAAATTTGATTGCTTCTCGGTTTTTTTTCTAGGCAATGTTGAATACAACTCATTATTTTCAACGGGTCTTAATTATATGAGGAATATGGAATTTCACAACTTATTACACCACCAGTGTGCTGTAGAGCTTTCAATAAATTAATATTTACTTTAACAAACAATGGTCGACATATGACGGTTCCAAGTAAAATCTAAAGATTTTGCTCGTTAATAATTGTAATCTAGTAAGGAGTGGGGTTTAAAGATGGGCTAAAATAATCCGAATATCAGTGGGAGTCGATATTATGAAAGTAGATGTAAAATAGGGTTTCTAGCGCAACCTCTCTAAAAGACGTGATTTCCATTAAAAAAAAAATAAAATGATAAAGCACAAAAATGATAAAAAAAAGATTTTTTGTGTTTTTTATCGTTTTTTGTTTTTTGTAAATCACATCTTATTGAGAGGGTGCGCCAGAAACCCTATTTTACGTCTACTTATGAATGGGATTGAAAAATTATATTTAACCAATCTTATAGAATGTAAAATTCTACAGCCATTAATTATAATTTCTTTCTGCTTACTGGAATATTATCTGAGAAGTTAATTTATTTTTGCGAGTTTCACTCAAGCAACTTTATCTGTAAACATCGCGTGTCCACTTTGAACCCTGGTTACATTTGATGTACAATGAAGTCATCAGTGTGCCATTGTAGAAGGGGAAAGAAGCTTAGAAGGGGAGTGCACGGCCTTCCCTCGTCCGATCTGAACGAAAAATGTTCAGTGTTTAGTACCTAATGAAAAATTAATTCTGTTAAAGCGAGAGAACTTCTTTGTCTAAAAAAATTGACAATGTAGGCCTGACCGTGTTGAGTTGTTACTAAGACGTCTATTCCAAAGGTCTATTTTTCGTGGCTCTGTTCATTGAGCTTTCTTTTTCTAACCGGAAATTTTGAGTTTGAATCTCACCGCGAGTGAAAAATATTGGTATGAAAAAATATAATTGGTTTAAGGAAATATATAATATTAAACAAGAAATATTGTATGAATTAAATACAAAAGTATATAACAATTGTCAATAATAACGCAAATATTTGAATATTATTTTTAAATGGCTTTATTTAGCTTTACACCTTTATTTGTTATTATTTTATTTTACAATTAATAAAGATATTTAAAATTTTCTAGCTCTATACATAAAAATATTCTTTAACAGTTTTACACGTTAGAGCTATATTTTTATTATGCAAGGCCTTGGATCACTGCCGTATATATCTATCCAGTTAAATATTTTATCAAGCTTCTCCAAAACTACTCGTACCTAATTGACACACAATCACAAAATATCATATACTATTAAAATTCATTCTATCCTTCAACACCATTGTCATCCGCAATAAAATGTTTTACCTGATGATAAAAATTTACGTCAGTGACCCAAGGCCAAGCATATATTTATTTTTTCGTTTAAAGATATCGGGGTCTCTTTTTAACTGGAAACCGCAGTATTTGTTTGGGGAGTAAATGAAAAACCCTTCATGTTTGAACTAGATCGAAATGAATATGGGAGGCCGTTTGTGGTTGATATGCAATGTGTATTGCGAGGATTCGTAAGGGCTATAATGGCTGCTGTATACTAAAGCGGCAGCTCTCTCTGCCAATATGGATACACATATGTGGTGAATACAGTCTAGCAGATAGCCGGCATAGAAGTTTATACCTCTTTCTAGGGCTCTCTTATAGCATTCAAAACCATTCCACTTACCCCGTAATAGGAGTCGTATACAGCTTGCTATACTGCCCATACACTCTTTCACTACCTGTCCTCAATATATTTACAGCCAGAAATTGAAATTGCCTACATTTAATTGCTCTGATATACATTTTCAATCGGCTCTCTAAATTATTCAATGCCCCTGGGCTATTGTACAGAAGGGGATTGGTTTAGCAGTATAGAACGCTATTCTTCTGCCTCCTCATATCTGGTCTACACAACAATAATGCCATCGACCTTTTCATATTTTTTACTTGTTTTATTTGGGTTTTAAATACATACAAATAGAACAGAAAAAATACTAATAGCAAAAATACAATTCCTCTAACCTATAATCTTTAAAAGACACAATTAGGGGTCCCTTACCCCTTGGATGTCCATAAAGAACATTATAAAAAAAAAAAAAAAAAAAAATTGCTAGCACCCAAAAATGGAGCCTTATTATTAGCCTTAACCTAACACGTAACACTCTCAAAAACAAAAAAAAAGTAAAACAAATAAAACGGAAGAGTACAACGAAAACAAAATAAAAGCCTCATATATAGTTGTCTTAAAATAATGCATCCACAGATATACTCATAAAAATAAAAAGACAAGACATTCCATGGTATAAATGTCCAGTTTCATATTCAGTTAAAGTATGATTATGCCTCAGGTACTTAAGTTCACTCAAAATAATTCACTCTATAGAAATATTTTTTCACTTTTATAATAAAAAATAAAATGCCAATTTGTCTTTATATTATATCATTTAAATTTTGAGTATTGATGCTAGATTTTAAAAATTTTCGATTATAATGACCACGATAGGAAGAAGCTCTCCAGGACATGCCATTACTATTATCCAATAAACACATACAAACCTATTATAAACAGGTGCCCACACATAGGCAGTGTACTTATACATGTTGAAAAATTGAATTTAGTTTACAAAATTTAACTTCTCCTCCTTTTTGATTTGGATTTAGTGCTTAATTTAATATAATTTTAAACTACATAAAAATTCTAGTATGTAGCAATAATTTATTTTTAGAACAATATTACGGTTAACAGATTCCCAGGAGAATATCGTCTCAGTAACGAAGCTCGTAAAACCAGCAAATAATTATTATTTATTAACGTCCACTTTTCACTGTTTTGACTAATTGAGGTGGGTTTTCTACTGGTTGCTATCCTTTTCTAGCCTGGGCGAGATTCGAACTCGCCACACTAGGTTTACCATGTGAGATTAAAGCCAACTCACATGGTTAACCTGAGTTCCTTTTAATAAATAATTTAAAAGCCTGGGTAAAAATTGACAAATACAATCCAAACGTTATTCAGCATTAAGAAATTGGGATTGTCTATATGTTGAGCTGATATCGTACATTTGTTGTGGTAGCCTGTTACTCATTTCACATTTTTAACTTGACGCAGCCCTCTTATTATTAATGACACTGATAGATTCAACAATGTACAAATGGTTTGGCCCGTTTCTGCCAGTTCTACTCTTCAACAGTTCCCAAAACCACTCACTCTTCTCTCCTCGTAAAGAGCCTCTTTTTTTCCCGATATTGAACTGGTGTTTTTACCTTCCGTCCTTTTTTTATCTGCTTCCGTTCTGTTTTATTTTAATAACCACAGAGGTTTATTATATTCAGAAGCTAAAATGAATTAAATTGTGTGCCAGCCTCAAAGTTACATTATCCGACATTTTTGATAAAATTAATTCTCCTTCATTTGTATTTTTAATTCGTAATTTCCATTAGGTGAATAAAGTATTTGGGAGTTATATCGTAATTTTCACTGTTTTGCAGCAACGTTTATAAATAAAGTATCTTACCGTTTTAAAATTGAGTTCTATATTTCTACAATATACTGATCGCAAAGATGTTAATTGAATCAACAATACTATAAAAGGTTTACTTTGGTAGGACATAGTAATGAATACCTTCATTAACTGAAAAAAAAAAACTCATAAGTTTGATTAGCATTAATCAGCTTAGATAATTAAAATATTTAACCAACAACACATGCCATACATAAAAATATCGCTACATCTTTATGTAAGTAGCTGCTCAAATACCTCACGATATTGAGTGCTGACATGGGAAATCAGAGAGAAATTTAACTTCAGAGCCCAATAACTATATAATTAAATTTTTAAAAATAGTGCGTTGCAATAATCCAGTGATCGCACTTGTCATATCAACAAGTTCCTTCAGCAGCTGTCCGAAATAGCCTTTTTGCTAAACGAAAAATGAGTTCCTGGCTTGGGACAAGATTATAGTAGCACTATTTATCATGCTTTCTATAATATTCTTGAAGGGATTTAATCTACTTCATTTATTATTATACTGACTAAAGTATTAATTTGATCGGGGATAATATACATATATTAATGACCAAATTTATTTTCTTGCTGCTTACTAAACCCTTAATGATTATGTTGTGTACAAAATTAGCATTAGATTTTTTGAATTTCTCGTAATTATACCCAGAAGGAAAGATCTTGTTGTTGTTTGTGTTCCAAATAAAAAAAATAAGAAGCATCGTTCAATACTCTATAATTCAAACAAGGTTTGTACCTCTACCCAAATACCACAAATTTAGAAAGCCACAAATCCAGGGATTTATAAGGTTCTCTTTTTTTCAAATCTAAAAAAAAAATTGTTTGAGGAACATATGATATTGATGTGAAGAACATATTAATGAGTTTGATTCCCGTTCGGGGAATAGGAATTTATTTAGAGAGGAACTCATTAAATAAACTCCTTAGTCTCAGCATGGCTAGAAAAGGGAGCTTACCTGTAGATATGGTCCCAATTAGTAGAAGAAAAAAACGGTCGTTAATAAATAATAATAATTAATGTGAGTTACATTTTCATTCTGAGAGGGTACAAAGGTGACTTACTATTTATAAGCCCCTATAGAAAGTACTGGGTTCAAGGCTGGGAGTGGATAATCGATTACATTTAAATGGACGGTTACCGGACGTTGAGGTTCATCCTTAAATGTATTCTTATATGTAATCGGGGGCTCAGGTTAGCCATGTGAGTAAAAGTGTTGCCTTTAATCTCACATGGTAATCCCAGAGTGACGAGTTCGATTCCCGCCTGGGCAAAGGAATTTAATTAGTGACGGAATTCATTAAATAAAATCCTTAGTCCTACCCTGGCTAGAAAAGAGTGGTAGCATCTGTAGATAACCCGTCCCAATTAGCCTTAGTTGCAAAAAGTGGACATTAATAAATAGTTAAATTATAAATATGTAATCAATTGAGTTTTTAACTTTTATTGTAAGTAAATGTTGCTTGGAAGTGTCATGGCCAAGGTGCGTTCATGAGTGTGTTTAGAAGCTTAAAATGAATCTGTTTTTCAAGTAAACGTCAGGTTAAAATGCTATAGATTATTTATTAAATCAAATTTGATAAAACAATGTCTTAAGTTAACAATATTTGCAGAGCAACTGACTATTTAATTCACAAGTAAAGTCCTGAAATAAATGATTATTTACTTTTAAATTTTCGTACCTCATTATTATATATGAATTTAATATGACAGAAATAAATTTTGTGTCTTACCCTTCACAAGATTCCGAGATTTTTTTTCCGGACATGTCCTCCTCATAAATATAAATTAGAGAAGAAAGGCTTTATCTCAAGTCTCGTCGGTCTTATATTTCTCCTCCTTTCCTCCGATGAGAATAAGGGGCGGCCGAATATTAGGCTATCATTTTATTTTTCCAAAGTAATACGTCATCATGTATATCAAAATTGTTTCTTGTATTTGCATGTGCTTGTTTCTCATTTCAGCTAGCAAATCGTTCTGAGCTTAATTTATTGAAGTTAATTGTCACCGACATGCAGCATATAATAACTTAGAGATAACCAACCTGAAGAAGATAGTCAGACGTGAGCAACAAATAGACTATACTTAAGACAACTAGAGATGGAAGCGGGCGTCGGAGACCTAGTTCTGTGGATTTTACTCTGCTCGTGTTAAATCTTCACTTTATCTTGGTTAATTCTTGGAATCAAAATTCTGTTTGATCAAAAAGAGTCTGGGCCAGTTCTTTAGGTCAATTTGCAATCTAGAAATTAGTTAACTGATAACTGGACTATAATTGTTTATTATAGATTTCTAATAAAAGCAGGTGTTTTTTTCGACAATCCATTTACAAATAATATATTTAAGGCAAGGGCGACAACCTAGCGTTTAAATAAATAGCCCTCGTTCCCCAAAAATGAATATGTATTCAGTGTGAACCAAGAGAGAATACTAGAATACCTGAATACACAAAACCATTTATTTGTCCAATGCCCGGTGAGTGAAGAGTTCGCAATCCGTAGATTAAGTTAGGCAGGTCTGTATACAAGTAAAAATGTAAACATTTTAAATTGTGATCTCAACAACTATAAACGAATTTCTGGCCCAGTATAAATATATACAATAAACTCTCTGCCTTCTGGTATATTTAATGCCATAGCTGTTTATATTTTCTGGTTTTATTTATATTTTATCGCTGGTTTATATCCCTTTCACACCGCCTTCACTTTAGAAGAAATTAATTATTATAATACGTTATATCTGTGAGATATATTTTGTTAATTGCACACACTATGAATCACTTGATGAATAATCATTTGACTACCAATTTATACAGCAGACTAAATCTGTAAAAAGTGTTCTGTTAACGCTGACTACTATTCTTGAGTCAATACAGCAGGCTGAATCTGAAACAACTGTACTGTTAGAGTCACTGTTTACATTCGATCGCGAAATCACACAGTAGCCTGAATGCTGTAAGAACTGTACTGTGATGGTAGTGTGGTAGTTTCAACCTTGTTTGTGGTTAGCTAAATATGCTCTTGCCTGTTCCTCAAAGTTATCCATTTGGAGCGTATTCCACTCCTGTTAACCGTCATTGTTGTACGTGGTATTATGTTTACTTTTTTTTTAAACGGTATTCCTGTTCATGTAATACATAATAAATTATTAGCCATGACTGTCAAAATCATTCAACTTTCTGCATTCTTAGTATTTAGTTTTTAAGATTACATATTCAACATTTAAATTCATTAAAACTAATTTTGAGGTTTATTAATGTTGTTTTATTGTTTGATATTTTGTTCTGAAGAAGATTTCCCTTTCAAGGATTATTATTCAATTTTTTAATAGTGTCTTATTCATTTATAGCGGAAGACCCCAAAATACCCTTCGGCCAGGTTTCATGACCAGGTCATCATCCAATCTACTGAATGTTACAGAAATCAAATGTAGTGAATGTTACAGAAAAAGCTTTATATACGTAATATGCGCTGCCAGGATCGACCTTGGCTAGTCGGGAAGTGATATATACATCGTTTCTTCATGTTGCCAGGCTGGGATTAACGGTTTTATTTCGAGTGTCCTTCACTAAATATATTCCGTTTTCCTTCGTGTAAGTCGAAAGCAATGCCATAAATCTCCAAATGTATTAATGGGAACCGCGTAAACTATGTTTCCTTTTTTGTTAGAAGTAAGGGCTCCAAAAATTAGTGTCATTAAAACCCATTGAGGGCTATGTGCCCATCCATTCTGAAGGTATGCTGCTGGAAGTTACCGCATTGGCAATAGGTGAAGGCACGTAGCCGAAGCAATCCATCATTGAAAAGTCTTGAGTAAATAATACCAACTAAGGAGAGTTTGGCGTGGTGAAGAGTAACCTGGAGGTAAACAAGCCACTTTATCGGCCACTTCCACGACATCTCGTGACCACTAAGTAGAATTAATCACAACCCTAATTATTGCTTCCCAACCCTCCTTGAAATTGCTTAATTAAATATTCTTTGGTAGGTAGTTATGATAAAAGTTACGATAAAATGAATTTACCCGATCTCTTTTAATGGTCTTGGAATTTTTGTTTTATTAAAGTAATACAGTTAGTTCATTAATAAATTCCTTCTTGTAAAACAGGTTGGAGTGTAATGTAAAAAAGTTACTGGCATCATACATTTAAAAATAAATAAAACGCCGTGTATTCAATTTGAGACTTCCTAAAGAAATCACCCCCAAAAGAAAATGAAAATGAAAACCATATTTTGCTAAAAAGTGTACTGCCCAGTTCTTATTTGTTAACGCCCACTTAATG
Organism: Riptortus pedestris; assembly: GCA_019009955.1. Taxonomy (NCBI): domain Eukaryota; kingdom Metazoa; phylum Arthropoda; class Insecta; order Hemiptera; family Alydidae; genus Riptortus; species Riptortus pedestris. The sequence continues at coordinate 149,887,925 of CM032228.1, read as the reverse complement.
CTACAAAGGCTAATTGGGGCGGTTATAATCATATTCTAGACAGGGTGTTAACTAAGTGTTTTAAATATATCCTACTTACCCACGACACTAGAATTTCCTGACCAGTTAAATTGGTTTTTAATCATTCAGTTGAAAAATTGATTTTTGCAATAGTTACCATTTTTATAAAGTTTTGAATTAGAGGATAAACAATTAAATATTTTATTTCTTGTACGATGTTTAATTATAAATTTCCCAATTAGCCTCAGTTGCAAAAAGTGGACGTTAATAAATAATAATAAAAAAAATTTATAAATTTATGAATGTAGAGAATAATACAATTAAATGCTTTATTTCTTGCACGATGTTTAAAAGACAAAAAGAAAAGTCACGCAGGGGCTGCGTGAACTAAGCAGATTTCCCACTTGCGTCACGTATTTGCATTTATCTCGTGACGTAAAAGTTCAATTAGAACAATATTTGGTATTTAGTCTTCAAATAAAGTGTTTCATAATATAACAGCTTATTGTTGATATGACATGAATAGAAGTAGAGGTTTACTGTAGGCCAAAAACTAAAAAACACAAATATCTAGGTTAATATTAAAGATAATAAAAACATGCACATAACAAGATTTATAGATCTTTTAATCTGCAATAAGATTGATCTTATACAAATTTTCGATCCGGTGTACAGTACGGAGATATTTCGAATTTTCAAAAATCCTCCCTCTAAAGCCGCCCCTCCCACTGGTCCGATTTCAGCCGTTAACGAACTTGGTCTTTATTTTTACATAAAACGTAATATAAAATATATATATATATATAATTTTGATCGGACCTCATTTTTGTCATCTCCTGGGTAGGATCAATGGACATTTGATGAGTTTCGAAAATCGCGTCATGAGTACGACCTCAATAGCTGATTTCCCTTAAGGGAAATCTGCTAAAAATATCATCTGGAAGCTGCTTATGTTATAATGCAGTTTTACCTGTGCTATGAAGGATGCATATAAATTATTCATTCGCCAACAGTACAATTATTTCCTCCTGCCAAAAACGAATTGTCCATTTAAAATAGTTTCGTGGAAAATGTATATTTTGATAAAAAGGACAATTCTTAACTTTAAACTGCGTCAGAAGTAGAACAATGTTTCAGAGATTTTCCGTAGACTGGTCCCTCCCTCTCTACTTCTTTTGGGAGTTATTTATGTTGAGGCGGTTTAGTGGAAGTGGTGCTAAGATCAAATGGCAGAGGTTCTCCTAGAGAGCGACTCCTTTGACTTGTCACCCATCATTAGAGAGTTGCGGGTTCTTTCCGCCAAACAAATGGCGCTGTCTCTCTCGCTTTTCTTCTCCCTCCCTTTCAGTAAACAGTCAAGCCTTTTTTCCTTCTAGCCGACGGCATAAATTACGTCAAGGCCGCTTCATCCCCAATACCATCTTGTTAGTAAAGGATACTCTTCCCCCTTTCCCCTACAAATAGAGATAGTAATACACAACTATTTCGTCTCAATGCACCAATTAAATGTATAGGTGATACTTTATGATCATACAGTTACGTTTTAATAACATATTTAGTTTGTGTTCAATTCCCATGATTAAATTCCAAAAAAAAAAAAACTGACGAAAATGAGGTCCATTCAAAATTATATATATATATATATATATATATTATATATTAGTCTGTTAACCCTCCAGTGGTTGCAATCTTTGGTTGATCGTTACCAAACTCTATATTTAATCGCTTTATGTAAAAAGGAAGATCAAGTTCGTTATTGGCTGAAATTGGACCTGAGGGAGGGGGGATTTTGGAAATTCAAAATATCTCCGTTACTATAAGTCGGATCGGAACATTCTATTGAACCAATCTTATTGCAAATTAAATGATCTATAAATATTGTTCTATATATAATTTCTGTATCATGATTATTAACCGAGATATTTTGATTTTATAGTTTTCAGTTTTCAGCAAACTCCCACTTCTACTCATGTTAAACTAACAATACTCGGTTATGTAATAAACCACATTATTCTGTACGACTTTTTCGCGGCGGTTTCTTCTAGATGATGTTTCTCCCATTCCCTTAAGTCTGGTTTCATTTTTACTAAATTGCAATTTGAAGAGTGTTCCACTCGTGGTTCAGTATTCTTCAAACATACTTTTTGATGTCTGTTGGAAATACTTTGCCGATTGTTGTACTGCTAGTAGAATTGCGAGCATTATTGTTTTTTTTTATTTTACGTCCACTTTATGCTACTAGGCTAATCGGGACGGGTTATCTACAGGTTACCATCCTTTTCTAGCCAGGGTGGGCACAAGGAGTTTATTCAATGAGTCCGTCATTAAACAAATTTCTACTGCCCAGGGCGGGATTCGAACCCGCCACTCTGGGTATGCCATGCGAGATTAGGACCAACGCCCTAACTCGCACGGCCAACCCGAGCCCCCATTATTGGTTTCTTCACTAGTTTCACATTAATTTTAATTTTTTTATGCAATGGCACTCACATGAAAGTTATTTCTTTATCTCTAATTTTTTATTAAGTTATGGAATATGTGCAAATTTTGGAATCTAAAATCGTACTTTAAATATTCGTTGTACAGAATCACTCTTCTTGAACAAATTATTTTCTACAATAGTTTCTCTTGCTGTAATTCGAATAGTATCGGAGTCATTTGCATTATTCCGTTTTCAGCTTTAGTAAATCCCCTTTTTAACCTTGATTAATTCGAATCCTTGAATTGGAGAGGATCCCTAATCCCATTTTAACCTTAAAAAAGGGAAGTATTTTGTTGAAAACTCGCCCCATTAGTCTTAATTACACGTTATTTAATATGTATTTATTAAAAAACATTTTAGTAAATTTATTCTGCATTTCTTTAAACGAATTTGTTCTAACACATTTTCTCAGAACCAGTGAATGGCAAAATATTTTTACCAGCATCCTCATAAACTAAGTTTCTACAACAATACATTATAGTATAAACTGGAAAACACATATCACTTAAAGATGTCAGAGTTATTAGAACATTCATTCTAAGGAGGTGGAGCAGTGCGTAAACTCGTTCTCAAGGGAAACAGTTTGGCCCACTGCCTAACCCATACTTAGTCCCGTTCTCACTACACACATAGCACTTACTCACATTAACTTCCCCTTATTACAAATTATCATATCGCTTGCACAATTATTACAAAAAAAAACAATTTTGGAATGAGGAGATAAGAAGAGGATCATCACCTTGTAGAACCATGTGCAATTTTTAACTCGTAACTATTTTGCAACGTTAATTAAAATTGAATATTCGTTTGGATAGAAAACCTCACTTTCTATTAATAACAAACACCACATTTTTTTAAAAAAAAAAGATTTATATAGTATGCAAGGAATAGAATCTGAAAGAAATATCGATGTCAATAAAATGGAAATTTGTTAAAAATTAAATAAAATCTACATAGTTAACAAAGGGATATTATATGTAAATTCGTTATAAAGGGATATTACTTACATTAAACAAACAGAACAAAATTTTTTTTCCATAATAACCTAACCCTAATACTCATAATGATGGCTTCATGAAATGGTTCCAATAATTTCCCAAGGGGACAGGATACCGAAAGATTTTCTGTTAGGGAATATATCGCAGCCTGGTTGGAACACAGATTGTCTCTCAAAATCCCTCCTTTAAACAAAGTCCATTTAGCCAGGCAGGAATTAAATCATACAAATAAATAAATTGCCATTACTATGGACAATCAAGACTTTTGAATCATTCCAATCTTTTCTCACACTCAGTTTTTAACAACCTAGCAGTACAAATATAACGGGCTTTGTTTCTAATATTTGAATGTTTCGGACACTTTAAATTACAATTACATATTCTATGTTGGTATTCTGGCAGGTGGAAGTATCTTCTAATGTAGGTAGGATGAAAGATATGGCTACGCTCCTACTGTAACAATTTATTAAAACGGCAGAGCTCTTTCGATGCAGTGCATCATCGTCAGTGCCTGAAGGTCTTGGATGCTGACCTGACGGCTCTTGGAGCAAGACTGAACCTCCTCAATAAAAAAGTATTAACCCATTAAATTCATTTATTATATTAATAATAATAATGATATAGATTAAAGGATATTTATTTAAATAAAATTAAAATATACTTTAATTTAAAATTTTAATAGCCCTATCTTAAATATAATAAAAAAGATAGGTCTATAAAAATCAATTTATAGTGAGGTATTTAAGAGGGTTATTAACTTTATAAAATAAAATGATTTTTAAGTACAATATTACATTGATTATTGAACTTGAGTCTAGCTCCAAAAGCCGTCAGGTCAACATTTATTACCTTCGGGCACTGACGATGATGCACTTCATCGAAAGCGCTCTGCCGTTTTAATAAATTGTTACATTGGAAGCGTAGCCAATTTTTTCATCCTACCTGCATTACAATTACATTTTTTTACAGGCATTTACACATTTCTGGTGCTTCGCGGTGTACATGATCTGAATGATCGTGGAGTATAAAGTGTCTTCATCTTTTAGTTATTTGATACAATCCGAATTGTTTTAATTTAAGCAGTACTAGTTGAACTAAATTCAACCAAATCATGTTCCATGGATTTTGAAATCCACTTCATTGTGAAACCATGTCACGAATAAGGGACGTTATTTCACTCCTATGTCTCGAGTGCAATGTGTTAAACTGTGCAATCATTGTTTGGCTAATTGCGTCCTTAGCCAGAAAGAGTCTGAAGAGGGTCTTTTCGAGGGTCGTAATGAAAGGTATTTCTATTAGTATATACTGAAAGGTAGAGGTTGGAGAAGCGAATTGCGAAGAACACATTGTAGGACGGAAGGGCTTAGACGTAAGAAAGACACTCCGTGATCAGTCTTGCCCTGACTTGAAGATCTATTGTTTCGTTGGTAATACGACTCTCCCACTGCAGTCATCATCTTTTCATGTCGGTTTTAATTTTCTTTTTTATGGCTACTTTTGGTCTTGGTCCTTTATAAAGAGCTCCCAAGCGCTGGGCAATTTCCCAGTGATTACATCCCTTGAATATGGATTAAGTTTCAAGAAGAATTTGCATTCTTTTCATGGCTACCTCGGAGTCATTATGCCTAAAACTTTTGCTGTATCTGTTGTCTGATTTCTCTTCAAAATCTGAGACAAAGTTCTTCATAGAAAAAGTGTAAGGACCTAATTAATATTTATTTACTTTAATATAAATTAATATTTATTTTCGTAGTACTTATTTCTTCTTTGATAACGAACCTCCTTTCTTTCTGGTGTAAAAAAAATTCAAATGACCATAATAAATTATATAAGGAAATAGTATTTAGTGTTATTAGTATTATTGGTTCTAGGATCGCCACCTAGCCCAATAATTTGAAGTACAAAAACTTTAAACACAAGGAAAAGAAATTTTTTTTTAAAATGTCCCTTTTGATTTCTGAATTCTTTTTTAATAACGTTCATTCATAGTAATATTTTTATTCTCATTAACTCAATATCTAACTCATGGCCGTTAGTACAAACATTGCAGGGCAACGTTGCGAAATGGGTATACAATGTGTCCGTCAGTTTTTTTTTTTTTTTTTTTTTTTTTTTTTAATTTCTATAAATTATTTTATATTTTGTATTAGGTATGATTCAGTCTAAATTCAAGGTTTACCTGATCCATAGACTGTAGATACATATATAATTTCCGCTAGATAAGTGAGTGGCAGAGCTCTTTGTCTTTCGTTGATACAGACTTAGTGTTTGAACTCAATACTCATCCCAGCTCTGATGATATTGAAAGTAGTTAGTGACTGTACAAAAATAAATAAAATTTAACGCGGTCGAAAAAAGTGGGTTTCTCATAATCGAGCATAATATGTAGTTAAGGATATTTCGTAGCAAGGCCATCCTTTTCACTAATTCATTTCATTTATAAAGAAAATGACTAAGCTCGAATTCGCTATTTTGCCAAGAATGAATCATTCTTAACTAGAAATTTTGATCTTCTTAATAAATATTCCAGTTTTTGATCGATCCCAAGAACCAAATAAATTGATAATATGACGTAGTTCCATATTACGAGGAATAACTGCCTCCTTTTTCACGTTGTATTCTTCTGTTTCAATAGAGCTTTTAAGTAAATATGAATTATTTGTGGTCGATATTACTTCCAAGTAGGAGCTGGCCATGCTGTTCAAGAAATCACTCTGCTTTCAAACCCCAATGTTTTATTCTCGGAGCAGAGAGCTTAGACGGTATTTGAATATTCTAAGGCTAGAGGTGGAAATGTGTACAGTCAGTCATTGTATGCTTTCGTCGCTGGTAGAGAATCAGTAATTCTCTTCACCCACAAATTCCGCCCTAAAACCAGTCATATAAAATTCAGCCTTTTACTCTCCATTCAGGACAACTTCCAACTTGCATAATAGTTTTATTTTTACAATGGCGAAAAGATGAGTATGCTTTTCAATGTGGAGCCAATAAGTAGTGCAGTTCCTTTGATTCTACGCCAATGAAATATTCTGATAATTATAGATGACTTTCTTTTTTCCTGGTTGTTGAAAGTAGCGACAGCACCATATTATGTACAATTAATTAATATATACTGCTCAAAAATGAATAGGGATATTGGTTATTTTTTCTTATCCTATTAATTTTAATTAAATCGATCTTAATTAAATTTCTTTTTATGGGAGAAAAAGACAATAATTTCTAATAAATATTAATGATATTTAAAATAAAAAAAAAAAAAAATATGCTAGGCCCCATATATACCACAAAACAGCCAATATCCCTATTCATTTTTGAGCAGTTTACTTCGACTGGTGACGTAGTTTTAAGGCGTATGAACCCACAAAAACCTTGTGGAAGAGAGTATAAATCGTTACCACTAATTTTTTATTGGCCTCTTATTTACGTGAAAAGATCACATTAAATAAATTTTGGGTACATTGGGAACCCATTCCTTGAGTCGGTCATACATCCAAATAACAATAAATTACAGTCTCTGTTCATATATCTAGAAAGTATGTTCCTGGTTTCAACATATCGTAGTTCATGACTCTGCATATATTAACAGGGACTCACCTGCTAACATCACCCAACATGGAATTCTGTCCACATTCGTAAATTAGCACATATCTGAATTCTCTCTTTGAAGAGGAAAAGAATGGCTTTTTTTTTTGTTTTTATTCGGGGAGCTTTATGTGGATTATTGAAGAGCCATGCCCTTGAAACTATTTAATTACATTTTCTGCTTTAATTTCAATGTAGATGTCCAGGATATTTAAATAATATTTCATATTTGACTAAAAATAAATCTCCATTCATGCTCGTCCCATTTATGATGCAGCGCATAGATATAATAGTAGAAATCGAGCGATAGTGTCACGAGACGCCTGACAACATTAAGTAAATATTTTAGCGTTATGAGAAACTAACTGAACCTATTTGCATGAATGACGCTGGTGTATATGATAAAGGGGGTGTGTGATAATAAAGGAGGTCACGAAGGAGGGGCTGGAGCTGGGATGTTGTGCTTTAATAAACCATATGGAGACAGGGCCTACCGTCCGTTAATTATGGAATTAAACCAGACCTAATGTAGGAAGCAGCACCACACACATGTCCCCCACCATAACCTTGGAACTCAACCTTCAACCATCTCATAACTCTAATTAGATGTGTGTCAACATATCACCGACCAGCTGACGTTATATCAAATCTACAGGTTTGTTACAGACACATATATTACACCAGTTTTGGGGAGTTGTTATTGTTACTAACATTGGAATATTCTTTAGACCAAATTGATAAGAGAATAATTTTGCTCATGGTGGTATCAACTACTTTTTTTGCAAAATGGATTTTTTAAAGAAGTTTCACTACTTTTCATACAAGATTTTAGTCGGTTGTGTTGTTATTTGTCATACAAAAAAACCAAAAGAAAAATTCTGAAGGTGAAATGAAGGTTTATCTAAAGAAAACATATTTCTTTATGAACATCCTTAAAAAAGTCTACTAGAAGTTCTTTATTTCCAAAATACATAAATTTTCAACTTTTAATTATTTATTCAGTATGGTATATGATCTAGTAATTGACGAGCTATTGGACAATTAAATAAAATAATTGCTAATCTACTGTTGTTAGACTGCAAGTAAGCGAATGACATTTCGAAAAAAACTATTTAGAACTAGCTCGTCGTGCGCTGTTAAATTAATATATAGGTATTATTTTTGCAATTGTCTCAGGGAGAGTCTATGTAAAATTCACTTATTTTTGCAAATTATCTTCCATTACAGACTAAAATGAACAAGTAGTAGGGATTACTAGTACAGTCAGAATATGATGAAGGTTTTCAACAATCTGAATGAAGCAAATCAAGTGGATATACATTAGGAACATTGGACACTCTCAACGCAGTGCTGCTGAGTTCAATCGATTCCTATTAAATTTTCCGTCAACAACATTTACTAAGTCACTACAAATATATGTATTCAAGAAAGAAAGATATTATATTTTTCTAAGACGAACTTCCTTGTTCAATTACATTGCGGTTCCTCAAAAAATATAATATTAGCGTCATTTTTATGCTACTTCTGTGGCCTATCAGGACTTGTTCTCTACAGGTTACCACTCTCCTGGGCAGGGCAGATTTGGGATATTTTGTTTTAAGAGACCGTCGTAAACTCACCTTGGCTATATGGGAATTGAACCCGCTTCTCTAAGTTTTCTGATTGTATTAAAATCAACTCACTGTCACTGCATCCCAACAATGAATCAAAACAGTTATTCCTCCCCCCCCCCCCCCCGTGTTGGATAAACATCTCGCTTCTTTTATATTAGATTGCATAAGGCAAGAGAATGTAAAATTCTGAAATCTTGGAATCCTTATATGAAAAACAAGACTTTTTTTTTTATCATTTACCTGCATATTTTTTAGTTTGAATCATAAAGTCTTGTCCATATTTGGCCACTACACTCATCGTCAGGGGACAAGATCATATTGCGATTCCCTATTTTTGAATTTCAATATTCTGCCAGATAGTTACGTTAATTTTCTATTTATTGATAAACTGCGGAATTGTTTCCCACCATCTTGAATTTTTCCCTCAACAATTTAAAACAAATATTCCGGTTTTTTGTTTCAGATCTAAATCTCTCTGGGAATTATATGGTGGTGTTTATATGATATAGGGAAAAATCTATAATTTGCTAATTTGTGTTTATTTCTAACTTTCCTCTCAACACACGACATACATTTTGCATTTTAAGGAATTTTTATGTGCAATCAAAAATTCTATTCTGGCGTCTATGTATCGGTATGCAATGCCGTTTTACAAATCTAGCGGCATCTAACTGAAATCTTATACTTATTCCAGGACTGAGTCACTCATTCTATTCGATATACGGTATTAGTGTAAGCCTGTCATTCTGCACTGAGAATGAATACCAAAGTCCACACTAACCAACTAAAGCGGGTCACGGAAGATGGGGTGCCCTGAAGTACTGTCCCAAATAAAACTGTCATACGGAGGTACTGACGCCTATTTGAACCATGACCATCAAGAGATAATTTCCTAATATTTGAAAATAACTGGTTGTATCCATAAACATAATGGATCACTAATGTCGCTCATGCGTTTGCACTTTAAAATCAATCGGAGGAAGAGAATTGGCTAGCGAGAGCTGTAAAGGTTAGCCTTTCTATTGCAGCCTCTACTGACCTGCCTTGAACTCTCTCAGTACTGTCAATTACCACCGCCAAATCACACCCTTGCTACAGCTGTTCAATAGTTACAGATCCCAAACTACGTAATCCCTAGGCCTTTTCCCCGCCACTCAGATAATAGTGATTTGCCATTTTAACGACCCCAGCAATACTTATCTCTTAACACGGAATGGATGGCAGCATTACTATTTCTTTTTTGTAACAACCAAATCAGAGTACATTTGCCTTTTCGCTACATGGAATCTAGCTATTTATTCCATCTTGAATAAATAATTAATAAATTACTACTTACATGAGTATAAACGGCTAATTACAAATCTGTTCCGACAAACACCAATCGATCATTTATAAATTTGTATAATGTTAAAAATATGGGAAAACTCTGTATCATTTTGAGGGAGTGCCACTCTGAAATTGGGGTTAAATTAAAACATGGTATTGAGCAAAGTTTGCAAAAATTACCATTTTGCTGGAATACATTTTTTTTTTTTTTATAACATGGATTGAGAGGCTATTGATTCCTTAGTGTTATAAACTAATACCCTTCAAGCAGAGGCTGGACTGATATGCACATGGATATCTACTCATAGATATGTCATAGCATAAAGTGAAAGGCGAACGTTTAGAATTGTCAATTTACTTAAGACTAGGAACCCAACAATACAAATAACTAATGAAATGTATTTTACCAATAAGATTGGTTATATGCTACCTTTATATATGATGAATATTAACGGAGATAATACGATTTTGTATGTTACCTGAGCTCTAAAAGCCCATATATATCCAATCCTCTTGTCTGGTTTTGGAGTTGAATTGTTCTCTGATTGGTGATGTATTCTTACAGCACTGTATGTTTTGTTTTACATCTTTTTTGTTTTGTCTTAGTACGTAATTTTAAATTCTAAAATTGGTGAGCGAATCAGAAGAACCTTTTCAAAATTACAATAGACATTAAACGCTGGGTGTATGTTATCTTTTTTTTTAAATACTTCTTTTAAATGTTCAGTATAGGACATGTAGGATTGATAGTATATACCTTTTCTTATTTATTATCAATTTAAATAAATGCGGCCCCAGTGGCTGGTCTTGACGCGAACCACTGTGCTCTGAAGACTTTGAAGGGCCAAGATTGGTGCTTGAGTAGCTTCCTCCGTATTTATAACATAGTCTCCCTTTATCGATTCGAAGAGCGCGGAAAGAAAAGCATTCTAAATATCGCAGCTGTGTAAAGCTCACGTATTGGATGAGTGGTTGAAGGGTAATGGATTGGTGAGTACGTGTGACAGCCGGTGCTAATGTTAGCGAGAGAAGCAAGAAGTAGTTGTGCTGGCTATCCCTGAAGCGGGGGTGTGAGAACCGCCTCACGGGCACGTCGCCTCCGTAGCCAATCTTTGTTGGGACAGCCTTTTTGTTTGCCCAGATACTCTTCTCTTCTTCTGTGCCCGCTCCGCATAACAATGGGCTCACAGCTAGCGTAATTTCATGTCCACTTCTTCAAAAATCCTCTCCGCCGTGTCGAATCGGCTGGGGCCGCTGTATTTCTTGCCCCTATTAAATAGTTTAAAGCTAAGTAGCTAGTCAACGATTTACGAGTGCACTCTAACCTCTTTTTGTGCCCCGGCATCTAGGTCTAAGCTTCCCCTAAACTTGTTAGTAGTATTTTTTATTCTTCGAGGAAGCCGCTCAGCTTTGAAGCATTTTCACGAAATTTCACTAAACGGTGTATTTATTTTTTTTTCATTAAAAAAATAAATAAATCCTGAAATGTAAATAGAATGGGCCCCTTTCTAAAGCCGTTAGATTAATATTAAATTCCTTCATTAGATAATTTCCATCAAATGTGGAACAATGCCCCATTAGCTTTCTGCTGCATACAAGACATGGATTAGATGTCAATGGATCTAATTGACTTTCCACTAAGAAAGAATTATTAGACAGATATATTAACATTAAATATTAAAAAAATATTTATTTTTACGTTATATAATTTAATACAGCTTATCAAAATATGTCTTCAATACAGCTCAACTACTAGCCCGGCATGCTCCATTCGGCTTTTATTCAAAATATATTTCTTGGTCTGAAATCCATATTCTTCAAAGAATCATTTATCCGACAGCGGTTTGTTATTAAAGAACTCACTGCAGTAGTACACCTTAGCCCCCTGAAAAGAAGCCAGTCGTGAGACCGGATAAATATTCAGGCAAAAGCTGGACATCTGTAATAGAATCTGGGAGTGATATACTTCCAGCCTTTGTGTTCGAGGTTCATCATTTGACCTCAGGTCCGAATGTAGTTATTAAATTAACAACGTATGTGGATATCTTGAAGGTTTTATTTGATAACAGGGTAAGCAGAGTCTTATTCAATGTGTATTCGAGGAAAAATCAGACGTTTTGTGAGTCTATATGTATACGCGCAAGAACTCACACACACCAAAAGACATATTACCAAAAACGTTGGCACGACCTCATTGGAGGTTTCCGTGTCTGTTTTATTGATTCGAGCTGGAGTCGCTTATAAAGACCTTGGGTTTTCGTTCCATTATGGAAGGGCGGCTGTTGGTATGGCGGCGGACGTAGAGAGTATCCGGGCAGACTAAGTAATCCTGGGAGTTGGTGGTTCCGAACGGGAAGGAAAGCCCCAGCAGCATACTTATTGGCCCAAGGCACGGAAACTCCTCCTGCTCCTAGCCTCTCCTGTCCTTCTTAGCCTTTTCGGCCCTGTCGACATGGAGCTCACGCAAACAAATTAAATAAAGTAGTCCCATTAAAGAACTTTTCTTTATTGAATGCCTTCAACTTTATTTTATCAGTCATTGAAAACTATTTGGCTGTTGTTCCAGTTCTTTGATCAAGGAAATGGGCGTAAAACACAATTCACACTAGCTTAAAGGCTGAAGGTCAACAACTGAAAGATACTTACTTATTATTACTATGTGTATTTCAATTCATGGGCCTCTTCTAGTCAGGAACTTATACGTCGAAGAACCCATTTCATTAGATATTCCTATATACTGCACTTTAAAACCTTCAGTCAGAGCTATCAGGGAAAACTGTTGAAAATGAATGCGGCTCTATCCCGTCAGCTGACACATCAGTTGTTTGTACTCCCGTTTGCCCTTTGACTTTTCCTGTTATGTTTTGATAACATTTAATGGAAATAAATACATTTCATTTGGTGAAGTGCTCAAAGTGACTAAATTGATAGAAAATCATTAATATTGCATATTTGGAGTGGAATGCGAAATAAAGGTTTATTAAATTTGATCAATTATCATATCGTTACTCTGTTTTCAACGAAGTAGCTTATCAGCATCAATAAAAAGACTTTGCCCTCTACTAGTGTTTTAATTTATGAAAAGTGGACATTCATAGTCAGCGTTCCATCATCAATGCCTGATTAGAGATGTGTAGCGTGGACCAAAACCACTGGGCGATTCTATAGTATGTGCGTTACATGAGTGCAGATTAATGTATTTGAGAAAATATTATGAATAATTAAGAGGTATCTGCTGAAAAATAACATCAAACATAAAAAGATACCAATGTTTATTGGGGTGAATTTGTTTTCAAACCACATTGTGTGGAGACCATCAATAGTAGGACATGTCTAAGATTATGAATTTTTGAAATTTGAGCAGCAAAAATTGTTTATCTTATTTTTCAAGAAAAAAACAAACAACAAAAATGGAATCGCATCATATGATACATCTCAATGGCGGAACTGAATATTGCATTAAATTTTAAGTAATTCTATTTATTTATATGCTCAAATAAGAAATATTTGTTTCAGCTATTACGATTGACATTATTATTTAGATATGCATGTGAAGTTAGGTTGGACAAAGTTAAATAGGACGAATATTAATTAGATATTAAGTTAGGATGGCTGACTCCCTCCCGCCATAAAGGAATGTAGGGAAAAATTATCCCATTAATGAACTTGTTGGTTAAACTTTATCATATCTCACTGTGTTGAATACGAATGTCCTCTCATTATTTTCAACTAATAGTAAAGAACTCAGTTCGCTGAATGCTAATTGGGGGGATTTGCTGCAAAAAGGAGGTAACTTATCCTGGGCGTCATATATACCTACTATTTGGTGCAAAAGGGAAAAAAAATGTTTGTTTTGTAAATTCAAGCTCCAAGCTTATAGCCATTTTAAAAATGTGTCCAACGTAGTGTGATTGTATCTCCCTGCTCTCTCGTGTAATAATATTGCTATAAAGGTGTTCGAAACTATAAGCACAAAAATACACTCATCTTTTGATTGATTCAGTACTTTGTAGCCGATAGCCAACTACCTTCTACGTCAAGTTACTACTTATATTACTAAAAAGATGGAAAGTAGATAAGCTTTTGGACTGCAATAAAACAAGCGCCATATGAGCCAGATCTTACATAGAAAAGTCCGTCACGCAGGGGCTGCGTAAACTAAGCAGATTTCCCACGTGAAGTTTTACAATAGAGAAATCTGCCTAATAATAACGGCAGTACTGAGGAATCTCTAAACCTATTCTCGAGGGATGAATAGTTACGAAAACGGCCGCACTAGCTGTCGGCGGAATGTCCCGAACATAGCCGACTCCTGCCGACCTCACACACAATACAAATGCAAATATCTCTGTTAATATTCAAGATAGAGAATAAATGTATAGAACAATATTTATAGTAAATTTAATTTGCAATAAGATTAACTCTATACAATTTTCCGATCGGATGTATAGTAACGGAAATATTTCAAATTTTCGAAAATCCTCTCCTCTATCCCCCCCCCCCCGCCGACAGGTCCGATTTCAGCCGGTAAGGGACCTGAAAGTTCTTTTTAAATAAAACCACTAAAAATCAAGTTTGGTAACCATCAAACAAAAATTGCGACCGCTACAGACACATATATAGATAGATAGATAGATTGATATATATATATATATATATATATATATATATATATATATATATATATATATATGCAGTTTTGAACGGACCTCATTTTCGTCATCTCCTAGGTAGGATCGATTGACATTTGAAGAAATAATTCAAAAATTCCGTCATGAGTACAACCTCAATAGCTGATTTCCCCGTAATCTTTTTTTTTTTCTACAGTACTCCTAGATGAAAACCGAACATCTATTTTAGGCCAAAAGGAGGTAGCTCTAACAATCAATCCTCTATTAATAACCTGGTAGTTAAATTTTAGGTTAAAAATCCACTTATATTTTTTTTTTTTTAAAAAAGAATTTTTAATCGTTTTTTACAGGTTTCCACATATTTGTAAATTGGTTGCTAGCTACTTTGTACACTTTTAATTTTTTAATTCCGAGAGGAGAGAGGAATTTTGAGGGGAATATTTCTATTGTAAAATCCCTGTCGTCAGTCTACCTTGTTTCTATTTAATATAGAATTCTATTCTACTTAATATGAACCATTTAAAACCGAATACCTGAGGTATGAGCCTGTTAGCTTTATGACATGAGTTCACTGATCCATGGATACCCTAGGTTCCAAATAGTATTTCCGGGATACTCATTATCCATTCATGTATAACAAGACACATTCAGATATCTTCTCAAAAGGGTTCTACAGCATTATATAAAGTTAAGAATAAAAGTTCTGCTCGTTTCGTAACGGCTCATATATCTACAGTTAATTCTGAGTGACATAGTTGTTGAAGACAGCAATTAGAGAGAGAGAGTTATGCAACTAGTGGAAGGAATCCCTTTGTCTGCCTCTCCCAGTGAAGAGGGGAGCAACTGATACAAAATCTGATACTTGATACACTCACTATATAAAAAGGGGATGAAATATAATCTTGAAAGGTGAAGGGGGCTCCTTTTCCCACCTCTTCTCCGCTCTACTCTTTCGCGTCGCCATTACTTTCATCTTTTCCTGCCTAGGCGTCTCTAGCCCTGTCCCAATTCCTTAAAAAATCCCTAAAAATGTTTCAACATTAGACTCTTACCTTAAGATATACTTAATATTTAAATTATTCTAAGAACCTTTTTCTTATCTTCCATAAATATAGCCTACCGTTCCAAAACTTATTACATAATTTATAAAATAATATAAAGCTTGCCAGTAGGAAGTGATTCAGAACCCAAGAAGGGCCGTGTAAGACGGCATGGAAGTCGGAGAGAAGAGGGCACTAAGGAAGAGTTTTGGCTTAGTTAAATAGCAAATCTGATATAGGATAAGAAAACCACTGAGCTGTAGAGACAAACAACCTCTGTAATATAGAGAACGACTGTCAGCGGTGGTTAGAATATCTACAGAAAATAGCTCACAACAGGCTACCAAAGGAAAAAAATCCGTCACGCAGGGGCTGCGTAAACTAAGCAGATTTCCCACTTGAAGTTTAACAATAGTGAAATCTGCCTAATAATAACAACAGTAGTAAGGAATCTGTAAACCTATTCATGAGGGACGAACAGTTACGGAAACGGCCACCCTAGCTCTCGGCGGAAAGTCCCGAACATAGACGACTCTTGCCGAAGCCACACATAATACAAATGCAAATATCTCGGTTAATATTCAAGATAGAGAATAAATGTATAGAGCAATATTTATAGTACATTTAATTTTCAATAAGATTGGTTCTATACAATTTTTTGATCCGACGTATGGTAACGGAGATATTTCGAATTTTCAAAAATCCCCCCTCTAAACTCCCCAATCCTACTGGTCCGATTTCAGCCGTTATCAAACTTGATTTGTCTTTTTGCATAAAACGTTTAAATATCGAGTTTGGTAACGATCAAACAAAAAATGCGACCGCTAGAGCGGTAACAGACAAATATATATATATCAGGTTAATCACAAACACTTTTTTATGGCTCCTCACAATTTATTTCTTAAAACGCTTAGCGCTTTCGGGAATTAAATTCCCATCCTCAGAGCGCCAGAGCGTAGGGCGTGCTATAGAGTTGCTACAGGACTAAACCCTGCCGATGCACTCCCGCACAACTAAATATGAAATATATACATATATAATTTTGAACGGACCACATTTTCGCCATCTCCTGGGTTGGGTCGATGGACATTTGAAGAAATTTTTCGAAAATCGCGTCATGAGTACGACCTCAATAGCTGATTTCCCTCAAGGGAAATCTGCTAAAAGCTAACTAATGCATAGCAAACTAAATGCTGTATTGCTAATAAGTGTAGAGAAAAAGAGGTTTATAAAAAAAGGTTTCCTGCTATCAGTGGTTGAGGTATTTTCTGTAGGGCAGGTTGCTAATAAAAGCAACATTGAAATATCGCTGCAACCGACGATCGAATATTTGAGCGTAAGATAGTGGTCACTCTAAATGCTACGATTCCAGGAAGCATGGAATAATGTATTAAGTTTTCAAAAAAGTTTTTTTTGAGAAGACTAGATTTCTAATGTCACAGCTTTCTATGTAGCTTTTACTAATATTATTCAATTATATTTTAAATCTACAATCGAATAATCATGGAGAGAATAAGGTCGTAATTATAACTTCTTTTAATAAAAAAAAATTAACCTTAAAAAGGAGTGAAAACAATGTTTCAAAATGAGTTGTAGATAATAAGGGTGTTCAAACTTGATGTATCAAATTACGCAGATCTTGTGATACCTGTTGCTAGAAATAGAACGAATAAAACGAAATATTGTGAGGATGTACGTTATAAAATCGCATGTAGTGTTAAACTTGATTTTCTTAATGCCTGAACGGATAGTGAATTGATTAGCACTATTGCAATTTCAGCGTTACGTGCTAATTAAAATCCTGAGGCACATAATGCATAATTATTCTCATTTTATATAAATTAGCAGCAAAAGTCTTACTAATTTACTGTCAGGCAACTTCAAGTAAAAAGTATAGCCAGAAAGAAACTAAAGCAGGCTTTTAATATATTAAAAATTAATATGCTTCTCCACCATTAAATTCTTCCAAACTTCGATATGAATAAAATATTGCTTTCATAAGTTTGAAACCTTTTAAAATCTTTGAAAACGCTAAAAGTTTTCCTTGGACTTACTTGAAACTATAGTGACCGTTTTCGAGCCAACTCTCCAGCTTCCAATTTCCCGAAGAGCTCTATGTTGTTCTTAGGAAAACTTCCTACGATTTTTTTTTCTGACAGATGAAAAATGTATGCTCATGATTATAAGATCTTTAAGGCTTTCCTTATAAAGGAGGCATTGGGTTTTATTATTTAATTTTCATTTGTTTAAATAAATAACGTGTTTACTGAAACAGTTCTATACAGGTTTATATTGCGTTAATTAGAAAACATTTTGTATTTCACAGTACATGATATAATAATAATATACATATATATCTATAGTTAAGACTATTATGATTTAAAAACCTTCAGAAAAGTCATGTACTCCTTTATTAAAGAAATATTATTCGCTTCACCAAAAATTATATTTTACTTTAAAATGACTAGAATATACATAATAATATTCCAGGAAAAACTATTCAAACCAACCGAAGCAAAATTGATTTATAATAATCAGAAAATGTACTTACATAAAATGTGATGTGTATTAGAATGATGATTCTAATATTATAATACTCTCAAAATGGTAGTCTTTAACGCATTTTACACATCCCGTAAGTATGTACTTTATATTAATAATATTTGTTGGGTTTTCATTCTAATTTTTGTATTTTAAAAACGGGTTTTCTAAATAACTCATGCATGCAACCTATTCAAATAAAATGAAATTCTCTTAATGGATAGCTGCATAATTGTTTCCACTTTAATAAAGTTAGGGCGCGTCGAATTGTGTTTATTTGCTGTTGCTTACCAACTTCATTATTGTTTCTGGGAGATAACCCTACGCATTTAGCATATTGGAATTATTAAAAGGAAAAAAAAGTTGTGATTTATAGAAAAAATATTGTTAAACCACTTATAAATAAGTCGTGTGAGAAGCATTGGTATTTCCTGTTGGCTCCCTTCCAGGAGAATACAAGTATTTCTCTTCCTCCAGCACTCGGGCTACTGCGGTAAAATTATTTTCTTAGTTCCAAAAATAGTTTGTAAATATACTATTTATTTGCCTTGGAAATACATAATTTGTTGAAGTAAATCTCTTTATTATTATTTTCGCTGTATAAATTAAAACATTTCTGCCTTATTCCATGTTCGTGATAAATAGGTTACTAACAGCCCTATTTCATGTGAAATACTATTATTTATTTTTTTTCACTCACGTTTTGTAATTCTAACAAAAATATTCATTGTTGCAGGTAAGCAGAACAAAACGTGTCGTTTATAGCAGTTCATTAGAAATGAGGTAAGCGGACAGATTTGTTTTTCGGAGGAACATGTGATTTCTAGAATCATCCAGAAAACGAGGTAAACTTTAATCAAGAACCGATGATCTTTCAGCTTAGTGATTGTTAGTTGAAGAATTCAATAAAAAATAACTGTGATACACTTTAATTAGTAGTTCATTTTTTTGCTGGGCTCTGTGTGATTCTTTATACCCATTTTTAGTTGAATGAACTTTAGCCATTTTTAACTGTTTCCCGATGTATAAGTAACTTTTGATTAATGACTACCGTTATGGATTTAACACTCCGTCGTATTTAGAAAATTTTACATTTAATGGAAACAGTCATTGTATTCCATTTTACCTTTATTCTTTCGGGCAAGCTTTTAATTAATTCCACGCCAGATCCATATTCTCTCATTAAACTGAATTCAAAATCGACTTTATTCTCTTCCCCATCTTTTATCTGGGCGTGAGATATTTTGTTATTTAAATATATTAAATAAAATATAAAAGACTTTAATTTCAGTCGTGACTTTTGACATTCATTTAATTCGAATGCTCTTTGAGCAGATACTTTTGGTTTTTTGTCAAATCTGATAGGCCAATCATAAACAGACTTTATGAGGATTATTCATTACTAAATCAAAGGGAACTTCCAATTAGAAACGAAGGATTTTATGTAGCTAAGCATGTTACAGATGATTTCCTAAAACATCTTTATCACTACATATATTTGAATATTTACCTGACTAACCCTTCCTACACCGCCTATTGTAGTATATGTAGTTTGATGTCTGAATGTTGTTTTATCTCTATACATGGTGGAAGTTCCCCATGAACAGAGTCACAAAGACTTGCAGTGGTTTACCAATATTCTAAAATGCGGATGAGAAATCTATTTCTGGGCATGAGAAAGCCATCCTTCGTTAGCCTGTATAAACAACATAATACAAATGCGATTCCTGTCTTTTCCCATTGGCGAGGCTTAATGGTTTTTTGTTATGAACAAAAAGTGAAGTGATCATAGCGAGAAAGTGGCATTGGTTTATTGTACCACGGTTTAGGTCAGTTTTGTTAACGGCGAACAATATAACCTTATTTAATATTGGATATGTTGAATCAAAAGGATAATATCGAGGTGGGCGTTCTTCTTTCTTTAATGCTAATATAAAGTCCGTCACGCAGGGGCTGCGTAAACTAAGCAGATTTCCCACGTGAAGCTATACAATAAAGAACTCTATACGAGAGCCGAACAGTTAGGGCCGAACTAGCTTTTGGCCTGAAACGTTCGTTATCGGCCCACATTTAATAAAAATGCAAATATCTCGGTTAATATTGAAGATAGAGAAAAATTTATAGAACAATATTTATAGTAAATGTAATTTTCAATAAGATTGGTTCTATACAATGTTTTGATCCGACGTATGGTAACGGAGATATTTCGAATTTTCAAAAAACCTCCCCTCTAAACCCCCCCTCCCACTGATTCGATTTCAACCGTTAACCAACTTGATCTTTCTTTTTACATAAAACGACTAAATATCGAGTTTGGTAACGATTAAATAATAATTGCGACCGCTAGAGCGGTAACAGACAAATATATATATATATATATATATATATATATATATATATATATATATATATATATATATATACAGTTTTGAACGGACCTCATTTTCGTCATCTCCTGGGTAGGATCGATGGACAATTGAAGAAAAATTTCGAAAATCGCGTCATGAGTACAACCTCAATAGCTGATTTCCCTCAGTGAAATCTGCTAAAAGTGTAATAAAGGGGAAGCAATGGAATCTAATCTATTCGGTATATTATGCCATATTTAACTAGTTAAACTATTTCTTTTGTATAAATTATCATTCAGATATTGTCCCTGTTTCGACAATTCGTAGCTTTTCAGAACATAATTAAAAATCTAGTGCAAGATGTATTTTGTCCTTTTTTTATATATTTGTTTTAAGGGTAAATTATTTGTCTGTGCTATCCTCGTAATACATTACGTATTAGTAAGTTCCCGATCCTCTGATCCAGCATTGTTTTTATTTTCGACTAAGAATGTTCTGTTGGTTCTCTGATCATTTTTCAAAGACTTGCTAAGCTACAGCTATCAAGTTTATTGACCGGTATAACCACATTTACATAATGTAGACTAGTAATCCTAAGGAATGTAATTCAAAAAGCTATGAAAATTGTAAGCCAAGAGCAACGATAACAGTGGAGATAACTGTACTTCTGTTGTCCTTGTGGATATTTATATACTGCCCTTTCACTCATTTCTCTGAATAATAACATTTGTCACTCTTTCCCGAATGAATGTAATCCAAATATGAAAATATGTTGTTCTCCCTTTTATAAATTCACAATGAGTACCTCTAACACCTGTATAACATGAAATAACAATTTCTAAATTGCGCCAATGACCTTGCTTGACATAGCAAGCCTGCAATTAACATGCTAGGTATGCTTCACCCCTTTTTTTTCCTAAGTAATTTAATTATGATTAGTCCGAAAATCACTGCTTAGTACGAGCTTACATTAGCTCATAACATATTGAACACATTTGAATTGAGTTTGGTGATAAATGGTGAGTACTAACAACCTCCCTTTCCCCCTGGTAGGCGTATATTTTGTCAATTCTACATAAATGGAAATGCTGTTTTTATTTGCTTTGTTTATATCCCCTTCACTCGCCGGGCTTTTTAATAATTCCACTCATGATTTAAGTTGGTAATACAATTTGTTCCACGGCCCGTCACAGGGCTAAAATCTGTCAGCACCCTCCCCTTACTCATTTATTTTGAGAGCTCTAAATTTATTGCCACCATTTCCGTTGGGAGGGTAAATCACCTGATGAATTTTTAACTGTTTACATGTAGAATCCGAAATACTAATTTGTAAATATATTTTGACTATTATTAATATTTATTCTTATAAATTTTATAATTTTTTTTTTTGGTTGTAGGTGAATTCTATAATTTTAAATATGCATACGTCCTAGGCCTGGTTGCCAAACTGTAAGCATCAAAAATGTGCTCGTATTTTAATTTATTGAGTATTTCTGAAGTTGATATTCAACTATCCACTAGGTCATTTAAAAATCAGGGGTTAACTAATTGAAAGAGACCGAGACACTTACTGCTTACTCTTTTCCTCAGCTTAGTGGTCCTGAGACCTGAATATATCTCGTAATTCAAAACCTCAGAGAAAAATGGAATATAGCTTTGGGAATTTTCATCTTAATTAAAAATGAAGTTACAATTTTGATCTATTCTAATGGGTAATTTAATACTGATTCTTAAATGAGATATAAAATGTTAATGCCCAATGGAATTCCTACAAATGTAACATATGTTTATTGTAAACTGTCTTAAATTCTATTTAAAATTAAACGCTATTGAATAGATACTATGACCTAACTTTAGTATGCAAACGTATCGCTAGTGATATTGTACTAGCTTGAGATTTACCTAGAAATACCTTCTTCAATGTTTCAATAACAGGTTGAAAATCCATTTGAAACGTTCATTAAAGCACCAGTGCTAGTTAAGATTCCTCTGTAAGTGTTAAGGCCTTACTCTCTTCTGTCTGCACAACCCCAACCACAATTTTCAGACAGAAAATTCTGCTTGTTTGTTACAAAAAATGGAAACCTGTTTATATGTTAAAACAGTTAAAAAAGTAATTGGTATTAAAGCAGATTATTCATACTTTTTTAACTCATTATTCATTTTTTTCTTTTTTACCATTAATTAAAGTGTATTACATAATAAGTTCAATAATTAAATTATTATTATACTAAGTTTTACTAATTATTTTAACAAACACGCTTTAATGATCATTATTCAATTAATTTCTAATTCTTTATTGGATATAATAAATATTATCATATTAATTGCAAAGAACTTAATGGAAAAGCTACCTTAAAAGAAATTAAAGGAAAATATTTAAGATATTCTTTCTTTTTTTATTATTCTGGCAGCTCTTGAAACTTCTTTTTAATTCATTTCAGCATGAATACTGTATTGAATGTCTTCTGTAATGGCTGGATATCTAGAAGCACATCTGAAACCATTTTATGAATAGTAATTGCGATCTTTAACCTACTTTTCCTATTAAATGAGCCCTTCTTTGTTCGATAAGCCAAAATAACGGAACTAAACATTAATAATGAATATTTAATCGTCACCAAATATCCAGATAAACTAGTGTTAAATATTTATTGTTTGCCTTTAGAATCGTCCAGTACAACTTCGCTTAAAACAACAATCCTTGAATAAGTGTTTTATATTTTCCTTACTTTTCAGTAATTTGTCTTTGAATAAATTAAAATTATAGTAATATTTTTTTTAGAGAGAGTTCAATTATATAAGTTGAAATTTATATCACCTGAAAAAATTGGATCATTAAAACCTTTAATTAGGAAATGTTGCACCTTAAAGATATAAAGAAGTCATTGCTGAGCTACTAGGAGAAAATGGTCGAACGGCAACCATTTTTGTTCCATCCTTATCGTATTTGGTATTTGAATGCTCTACGTAAAACTAAAGGCCAGTTTTTAGTGCCGAAATCACATTGGAAGAGTGTGAATTTTGAGAGATGTATAAGTAAACGTAAAAATAAAAATTACATATAAATGTATAAAATCCGACATTACCTATTTGATTGTGGCCTACAATTGTAGTAATTAAATATTAAGGATTTTTTTTTTCAGTTTCCCTCTTCTATACCACTGATTTAGAGAATTCAATTAAAAGTATTAATATAGTAAACAACTCATCTCCAGTTATATTTCAAGTATTGTTTGCAAGAAGGAGAGTTCTTGTTTGTGGAAAAATCAAGATAGTATTTGAGCTGGCATCATTTCTGTTCCAGGTAGCAAGAATCTGCATGGTTTATGCAGCCTAGGAGTTTGGTACTTTTTTAAAATTGGTTTTATATACTTTCAGCCTGAAGTAACTATTAGTAAAACAATAAATCGGTTGGATTGAGTTTTCGGAAAGGCTATCCTCACTACCGTAACAATATGTTTTATTTTATGAAGTCGCTATGAAATCGTTTTAAGTGAACCAAAACGTTATTTTTGTTATTGGACAAAGTCTGGAGTGAGTGTTTAGAGAATGGGGAAACCATAATTTCGCGAATGTCTCTGTGAAATGACAAATCTTTAATTGATGAATATAATTGAAAATGTTAGCTAGTAATAGATTGTTTGTGATATTTGATTTCTTTTGTCTTTTTTTTTAGTTTTTGAACCTCTCGTTACAATTTATGGTCCTCTAACAAACATGATATTTTTATTGCTCTATAATATATAACGAAATGCTTTATGTCAAGCTGAAATGTCACATATTGTTTACTTCACCGGTCCATTGTTGAGAAGGAAACACGGAATCAAAGGTGCTATGACAAACTGGAATCAGATCACACATGCCCTGCAGTGCCTAATTGTAACTGACTCTGGAAAATCTGGTTAATTCATGGCAGGGGATACTTTATCATTGGCTTGGCCAACTCGCATAAATCTTGTCGGCGGAAATGGGCAACGTAAGGCTGTGTTCTATAAGAAGTGAAGACTTATACCAAGGAGAGGTCCTAATGGTAATGTATAGGAGTGGTTCGTGCAAGATGTATCAGCACCATCCCCTCTCTCGACGTGTCTAATCATCTACAGGCCCCTCAATTTTTAACCACCTCCCGACCACTCCTTCACCTAAATCCAACACTACCCCTTTCTCATTTACTGTCAGCATATAAGTACAAAATGTAAATATTAACTTACGTTACAAATAATTGATAAATAATTTTGAATAAATTGCAATAACTTCTTGTAGGAATGAAACTAGACAGAGATTGCAAAAGGTTTTCATTTAATAATGCCCATATTACTCAGAAAAAAAGGCAGTTGCCCCGATCACATCAAATGCACTCGTTATGTGAAATCTCTGTTTTATTTCTAAATGTTTCTATTAGAATAGAATAGTGATTTATTTGTCTTACAGAGTGCAATATTTTAAAATAAAATATAATGCAAAATAATAAAAATAATACATATATATTTATAATACAATATATTTATATATACATGAATTTTATATGTATAGGTATTTAGTGAACAGCTGATATGGGAAATTACATCTTACTTATCGTGTTTCTTCCTGCGCGTCCCAGTAATCTCTGATACCCCTATTGTTATATACTTGCAAATATTATTTAGTTTGTCCAGGGATGTGATCTACAGGAAGTCAGCAATGCTTCCTTGTGATGAGATGTTGAACTCTTTCCCCACACAGTTTGGTATCGTGGACATAAGCACACCAAGTGTTCTTGGGTTCCATAGTCCTCATGGCATACTTTGTATACAGCTGTGTTATCGATGATGTGTAATTTTTTATTACATTTTAGTCATCACATTGTCTCTTCTTAGTCTTAGTTGGCTGACCATTCTTAATTTCTCAGCATTAGTTCTGTATTGTAAGTATTTATTATAACCATAAATATGTTGATATATGAGACTAAAATGAAGGGAATTGAACTTCCTACTCTAGGTTTACCAAGTGACATTAAGCATTAACTCGCATGACTAACCAGACCTTCCAAGTTTGTAAATAAAATTATTACATCGCGTGAGGTTGAGAACTGAAAAAGCACTTTTTTGATTTTCATTTAAATTACAAGAAGTAGGCAACACATTTCTTTATTAACAGTTAAAAAACATACATTTTTTTTTAAAAATCGATTGCCTATTCTCATGTAATGAGCAAGCATTTATACCACACGCATGGAACATCCATGATTTGTCTTGATTTTCAATTTCAAGTACAAAAAAGAAGTGGTCTAATTATTTACTGACGGAGTACCTGAAATAACGATTAAGAAAATAATTTGTTAACATTTAGTAATATTGTCTTACTTTGATTCATTAATTACTACAGTCATTGCCCCTTTTCATTCTATCGACATGGTTCAAAATATATAAAGAGGTATTGTGTTGGAAAGAATAGATTTTAGCACAGATCGTTAGTCGTATCTGTAGCTTATTCGGTAGAATGCTGGGCTAGATACCAGTCAGGTTTGACTCCCCAGCAGTTGCCTAAGATTAAAAAATTACCAAATTATGAATTGTTAATCAATCAGACATTATTGAATGAGTAAAGTATTTCCAAATGGAAACTCTATTAGAACTAAATTCCTATACAAGTCTTAGGTCATAATAGGAAATGTCTTTGGCTATTGTTAACAGGGAGGGATGTAGAGAGCAGGTAGGCAAGGGACAGCCCACACCTGTCCTAGGCCATTCAAACTACCTTTCTCACTCACCATCTTTTCAGCTGGGCCCTTCTAGTGGTCTCCCAAGCCCAACCATTGCTCTTTCACTACTTTACCACTATCATTTCCAACATTCTGCACTTTGGATTGAAACAGGAGGTTCACGAGCTAATAGTTCTGTCAATTTCGTAGTGAATATTATTGCCCGCGTACTTAAATTATATAAAAAAAATGATTTATCAAAAAATAATCAATTTCTGTTCAGTTAATTTATAATGAAGAGATAGGGGTTATGAATTTCATCCCTTAGAAAAATTTGAATCTGAATAAAATCTGACAGATCCTCTCGGGCAGTAGTACGGACAACTGACTGAACTATTGATATATTGTAATTAAGACGGAATTTGAATCGGATAGCCTTCTTGCGAAGTCGTGGACAGTTTTTGATTGTTCTTTATGAGCCTAAAGTATTAGCAGATTAAAGAAATATGTATAATCGTGCCTAAAAATGTTCCTTCTTAATAGAGAATGTGATAAACATATCAAATGTACGATTTTATTACGGTGCCGTACTTTAATGTAGGCAGATTATCATGCACGCTTATTCGTATTATTTTATAAACCCGTGACGGTAACTCCCAGGAACCTTTAGAAGAAATATAGCAAATTCATAATTGAAGAGTGATTGAGAGAGTTGTAGGCCACCCCTTTTATACCTTCTTAACATAATGATAACGCGTTAAAATAATTAATGATTTTCGCAGCTATCATCATTGGCAGGAGTGGTAATTTGCAAAGGTTCCAGTACAGTCACTTACTCTCAAGAAGGTGAAGGCTTTAATGAGAATCTACCTATTGATTTTGCTCCCTTTATTCATTCCATTAGTTCTCTTTTTTCCCTTTGTTTTAGCATGAGAAGAATATAAAACAAAAGATCATTAAATACAATAGCCGAGCGCACTGAATAAGATATGTGTTGATGATGCTACGTCTCTTCAGTATAGTATGAAACGAATAGATGAACCCCACCATTTGAAAAAAAGAGAGAGAAATAATTCAATATGAAAAGATCCGAGAAGGATGAGGAGACGTGAACGAAAAATATTCTGTTAATGGGTGACGTCTGATTGTATAGCCTGAGAAAATAATACATTGTAATTATTGAACACACGCAGTTGCTTAATTTATATTCAAGAAGTATTTATGTAAACATTTCTTTGTGTTTAGTTTGTTCTTAAGAGATGGCTGGCAAGCATTACTATATTGCAAATTCTTTTTACATCTGAGCCCGCCTTCTGTAATGTTCTATGGTAGCTAGGAGGAGGACTTGCGGAGGCTGGCTATCGATGGTAAAGAGGCCCAGATCCTTCAATGACTAGTGCAAAGTCGATCATATAAAAATGCATAATATTGGTCTTTCCAATGAAAATATAGTAGTAATTTATACGATTAGCTTATTACCCTACTTATTTATAAATTATCTAAGCAACTTTTCACTATGCAAATATGATTAAGCAGCAGACATAAAATATTTCCTATATTTTGTGATATTTATGTTCTCCACTTTAAAAAAACAATTACTTGTATGATCCATAACATAAGAGTAAGTGCAATAGCATTATTTATTGTTGCTTGCTAGCATATTAACTTAACTACAATAATTTTAGAAGTAAACGATGAATTTGATTAATCCAATTTTTGTTTTGAATGTAAATCTGAGCATTTAGTATTAAATAATAGTTGCCGACTCGTGTGAAGGATTCCGCAGTTAGTTCATGAAATGAATGAAACACTTTCCTTTTTAATTTGATGTGTGTTTATTTGGTGTTGAAATTTCTGGGAATAAAATTAATTTGTTAAAATGTGATTTCATTTATCTCTTGCAATCATCAGTACGGGTTTTATGAGATTAAAATTGAAATTAATGATGGCTGCACAGGTTGTAATTGGTGGAAAGTTTGTTGCGACTAACTGTCATTAATTTCAATTACCTTCATCAAAATGGACTTCGGTCATTAGTCTTCTGTGATGAGAAGACGAAACAGGCATACAATTAGTGTTGGCGAGACTAGTGGCAACAGAATATTTTGAGTAAGTTTTGCTTGCCTTTTCCCGATTAATACATGAGAAGAAGAAACTCAATGGACTAATGAATAACTAAGATCATTGAAAATAGTGTCCCTTATGCAATATATTGTCATTTTGTTGTTAATTGAAGGCAGAGCACTCACAATTTATTTTTTATTAAAATATTTCTTTTTTATTTAGGAAAAATATCATCATTGTTTACTTGTAAAACAATGATGAAGTTCGTAAATATCTATAATCCCTGTCACAATGCATTTGTTTTTAGAAGAAGGGTGAAATGTAAATCCAAAAGTATCTCTACTATTATGAGTTTCAGGGTACGATGTTAACATGATCAGGACAGTACGACCTTGAGATATTTACGAGTCGGCACCACGGGGCTGAGAAATAAACAGCAAGGAGACCCCCAAGCCACACCATTTGTATACGTTTTCCTTAGCTGGAACATAAACGATTGCCCTCTCCCCCCCCAGGGTTCAATCTTATTTAAACCTCCATTCCTGATCATACTATGTTCAGCTAAAGCTACTATTTTATTAAACAGTTTATGTTCAGCTAAACTCATGTTCATACTCGTATTCATATTCTTATTACTGAATGAATACAAATGAGAAATAACATTATAAGTATGCTTCGCCACATGGGAAATCTATTTAGTTAATGCAGCTCGGTGCACTTCTTTTCAAATCTTGTTCTAAAATTTCAAAACAAGTTTCCCTGTTTAACCCTGCTATTATTCTAGCAGACATTGTTAGAACATGAGATAACCAAGAAGGAGGTTCTATATTAAAAGTAGAGCAATATTCAGTAATACTTGGAAGTGGAAATCAGTACATAATATGAAAACCTAATCAGACACCAATCACATTTATATAGTTACTCCCTCTGTGCATTTAGAATAGCTGATTGTAAGTAGAGTGGAGTTTCTTGCCCAAATCCCTCTCTGTGTCCGATTTCCGACATTAAATTACCTAAACTCAACTTTCGTCTTGAATATAAATTTTAAAAATCGTATTTTTTTACGAGCATATGAAAATCACAACTATTACAGGAACGAAAATGAATATTTGCACTCACAACCTCTATTTCGACATTACTGAGTAAGGTTGGTGTATATTAGTGGAATGTGTAGAAAATTTGCTGAATTTCTTTAAGGGAGGGGATCTTCTGACACTCGATGGGCTACTACCATCATTGAATGTCTAAGGGAAATAAGCAAGCATAGTGGATTAAAGGATTAAACCTGCTCTGACTCGAGTTTTGTGTAATGTTGATGAGCTCAGACAAACTAAGAGAAAGGGAGTACCCTTGTATTTTCACTTTACATTTTCCCTCTTAAGGTTTGTGAGAGGTATATAGAGTGAGATGGGGAGCAGAGAATCGATACCGGGAACTAGGGGCGAAAGACAAAGAATGCAGGGATAATAGGGGAGGAAATAGTGTGAAATGGAAGGGTTAGAATGTGGAATGGAAGTGACTTTGTGAGACTTTGAGACACAGGGGCCAGGATAAAGCACGCTGCTGGAGAGTTAGTACTAAGAGCCGGGGGAAGGGGGGAGTCTGAAAGAAACTGGAGAGCAAGTGTCTGGAGAAAGGCGAGGACTACAAGCCTGCCCGTTGTCTCCGCTCTAACTGAGCCAAGTGGCATTCATATCCGCCATTGTTCCACAGATATTCGGGAGTTTCGGCTTACTTTAGCCCAGTTTGAGCTTCCCCGGCCTAGCTACGGCACGTCCTCAGGATTTTCCTTCAACTGCGGATAAACGGCTACTTCAGCCCACCCCTTCGTCCTTTGCTAGCCAGTTAATCAGGTGGGATTTACGGATTAACCCTACAAAAATCCAGAAAAATACTTCAAAACCGAACTCCCCCCATATCAGGATACCAGTAAGGATAACATATACTTTTTTTAAATACTGTTTTTAATTGGTTATAATACCGAACAATCTGTAGCATAATCGGAAATTTTAAATATATTGCAGCAAGTTAATCTGGTGAGATTTAACGATTAACCCTGCAAAAATCCAAAAAAAATACACTACTTCACACCGAACTCCCCCAAATCAGGATACCAGTTAGCATATACTTTTTTAAAATACTGTTTGTAATTGGTTATAATACTAAACAATCTGTAGTATAATCGTTAGAGTAATGTTATATTCATTTATCGATTAACAAAGTTAAACGAGATTTACACCGAAAATTCACCAAAAATACTAACTCAACTTAACAAAACTCAATACGTAAAGTTAGCATTAATACTTTTTATAAGCATATTAATTTTTTTAGGTTCGAACAATGGGGGTTATAATCGGAAATTTTAATAATATATTGCGAAATTATATTTTCGTTTAAACAACCCTGAAAATAAAAAATACACTACTTTGTGTTATTAAATACTTTGTTTTAAGCATACTGTTTTTAAATTTAATATACTAATGTTTGTAATATAATACTAAACAATCTGTAGTATAATCGGAAGTTTAAATACATTATATATGTTTAAAACTTCCGATAAGCGAACTTAAGAAAAGTGATGGCTATAAGAAACATTTGACCAATGGTTCGCTAAATTAAGCATGAAATTAGATGACACATCTTAAATAGATCTAGTTGTGGGTCTCAACTTGTTTATATTTATTAAGCCATACTCCTGACTCTTATGGCACTCACTGAACTAATATCAGTTTGACAATAGTGGAAGTATATTGAAGTTTACTATTTATTTAAAGTATTTCTTTAGTCATGCAGTCCGTTCCATTCTACCATAGACCACGCCACAACAATTTTAACCAATGGTAGAGTTCTTTCTTCTTTGTCGAGAGATTATTCTGTTGCAGTTGTCGTTGCTTAAAACAACATGAAAAAAGTCTTTAAAGAAATTAGTTCCCCCTTGTAAGTAATAGAATTACCTTCGTAAAGATACACATAACTTGTATTCATGACTGTAAATTACAAGTGAAAGTCACCAGGAAAATAAGCCACATACATAGATCAACGTTTTGCTAATGTAGGTAGGATGAAAGAATTGGCTATGCTTCCACTATAACAATTTGTTAAAACGGCAGAGCGCTTTCGATGCAGTGCATCATCGTCAGTGCCCTGTTGACACACAAAAACAATAATTACTATCTCTATTAAAATATTTTAGATAAGGGGTAAAATCGACAACATATAAAAATAAAAACTATCTTTCTTAGAACTAAATAACTTATAAAACTTTTCATACATCATCAGGATTTTTTTTTATTAAATTAAGTAAGTACAAATAGGACATTAATACTATCTGAAAGACTTAAATTAGACTATTACAGTCTGAATTACAGAATAGTCTAGTTTAAGTCTTACTTACTATTGTGCATCGAAAGCGCTCTGCCGTTTTAATAAATTGTTATAGTGGAAGCGTAGTCATATCTTTCATCCTACCTACATTAGATGTCACTTCCACCTGCCAGAATACCAACTCAGAACGTTTTACTAAATTCATATCTTGTTCCGAAAACTTAACTTCTCACACTAATTCATGAAACATAACGAAAAATGGATTGAAATGGACTGCCGTACAGTACACATGAAAAATTATAGCTTCCTCCTATGAAAAGTTTTACAAAAGTGCTGTCCTGGAGCCACTAAATATAATGGGAATTAAGTGGTGACCTACCCTTAAAAGTTTTTTCACCCAGAAATCTTGGTCCATTAGTCTTTAATTGGATTTTTATCAAGCTCTCGATCGAAAGGTAAGTTGTTGGATCCCCATTGAATCTTTCATTAGGTTTTTTTTTTCTTTTTAAGAAGACACCTAATTTATTAATCGCCATTAACGATTTTCTTGACGAAAATTATTCCTTCAATTTACTTCTCCTTTTTTGCATAGGCTGTTAGATCCCTTGAGAAAACAATAATGGAACGCTTATTGGGTACTCTACTGGTTCATCCGCTCCGCCTCCTTCTAGTATCGGGACTGTGTTTCTGTTAGTTGTGGAGCCTTTGTGATTATGCCAATGATGTTTATTTCAGGTTTATTCGTGAGAAAGCTGGTTAGGCCGATACGAACATAATTCACTTACATTACTTAGAGAAAAACAAATTCTTATGTTCTAATAATAGCTGAATATTAATTTTACTATTATCTATTAATTCTTCAGTCAAACTGCCTGTCACATGGTTAAATCCGTCGCATCCCGTTGTTCAAATGAAAATTTTAAATTTCATTGAATGCAATGATGAGAGAAAAGCGTCATGTAGTTTAATTAAATGCAAAAATTAATTAATTTGTTCATTCCTGTAGACAAATGTCAATGCACTGGAGGAGTAATAACAAATTTAAAAGTAAGAAGTTATATAGAGAATTAAAATGAATTATAAGAGGAAAGTCATTACTTTAAAGTAAAAGGGTTGACGGGTTCCACTCAAGGAAGTCTTCTGGCTCACGAGAGGAGTGAGGGGGGGGGGGAGTGGTGCTTATTCAAGTAAGTGCTTCATTCAGGTCATTCAGGTACTTACTGTCACCCGATTCCATCCCTATAAATAAATTTTAACTTTATTCCCGCTTTATTAATATTCATTTCTCTCTAAAGGCCTTTACATTTATTTTATTTTTTCCCCTATTACGGTTTGTCGTTACTACACCCAGAAGAAGAAAAAAGAAGTTTTAAAAGCTCTTAAGTGTTATATTATTAATTTATCTTCCCGTCTTCTGTTTTAAAAAGCACTGTAGATTTAAATTTATCTTTTGGCAATTAAATTTACACTTAATCCACTTTTAGTGACTACCTGAAAAAAATGCCAGTTTGATATAGGTTTACTATACCTCAGTCAAGAACAGGAATAATGAAAATTATATTACAATCATATTCTTGGGGCATTGGCGGTGTCTTCATGATTTTGGACGACGTTCCGCTAGACATACATCAAACTTCCTCAAGGCTCACTAAGGCTGAAGAGTCAGGCTAATCAGCTGCAGGGTCGGAGAACATTCCAAGATAGTTAAAACGATTAATACTTAAGACTCAGCAATAGGAGAACATTTTTGTCAAACCAACCATCATATCAAATTTGATGAAGTCAAGATGCTGGCAAAATTAAGATCGACTCCAGGAAAGACACGTACAAGAAGCAATACAGATAGTAAAATGTTTTAACAACAAAAACGGGGGAGACGGCGCACACTGGAGTGATCCTTCAGTAATGTTGGACATTAGGGGAAAAATAAAAGTTTTAATTTGGGATTTTGATTGTATTGTTAGTACAACATAAACCCTTTTCAATTGACCAGATTGATTTTTAGCCATATTATTGCAATGGTTTTTACATAATGCCTGGTTATAATTGCTATGCTAAAAAAAAGCCTTGGCTTATTAAATTCGTCGTGAACTCTTATTTCATTTTATAAATTATTGTTGCTTCCAGTACACATTAAGGGTATTATAAAAAATCAAAAACTGGCACAAAAGGTTTATAAAATTCCTCTATTTTTTTTTTTACATCGAGCTGAAAATAATTTTATTTAATTGAATTCGCAAATCGCTTGTATTTGCTTGAAAAAATACCACTTGGCGTGCTTTTAGGAGTATATTTTCTTATTTACAACGTCGTCAGATCTTGCCTAAACTTGCCTATTCATTAAATATTTTACTTTTAGTGTTAACACTTTCGGTGCGGAAGACGTATTATACCTCCCGCGCACCTTTCCCAACTACGTACGGTTAACAAGAGAAACAGCTGAGATATTTGTGGATTTGTATGGATGGTATTACATGCCTGTAACAGTTCACAAACTGTTAATACATGACTCGGAAATAGTCAAACACGCTATATACCAATTGGTATGCTCTCAGAAGATGCTCAGGAGGCTAACCATAAATACTTCCGCAGAGAATCTTTTTCAAGAAAACTTTCAAGGACGTCTACCAACATAGATATCCTGAATAATTTGTTAAATAATTCAGACCCTTTAATATCACATTTAAGGCAACACTTAACAACGATAGCGATCGCTTAGAAACAATATCTTCGAAGTAAAAGAACTTCTAACTGAAAAATAAAAAACATTTGAAATTTTAGAAATGTTAGATATTCTTCCAGCTTACAAATTCTCATTATTAAATTAAATACATAGATTTTTTTTTTTTTAAAGTTTATTCTAGATATATTTTGTTTACAATTTTAGAATTGCGTTTGTGAACTTCAATTTATTAAAAAAATAAAAATTTATAAAACATATGTTGATATTATGTGTCTACAAATCACAATTCTCTACTTAGTAAGCGATACATAATCTGTATTTACACATTTAAAATTCATCCTACCGTTATATCGCATCTGGCAAAATTGCTGATGAGGTAGTTCAATAGAGTATTCGATGTGCTTTAAAATGACACCAGAATCAATATTCTAGGACCAGTAGAAACGGAGATATTAATGAATGTCCGGCTTACCCTATCACTCGCTCCAGTGTGCGGCGGTTATAGATTGAATAATTTTCGGAAGTCCATTAGTCCACCTGCAAAGAATTATATATAAACAAAGAACACATAATCACATGGGAACAGAGGTAATACCCGAAGGCACCTGGAGGGAAGGCTCCGCTCACGGCACCGGATCAGACATTCACATACACCAGAATAAGGGACGCTCATTGTCAGATAATAATACTCTGAGGATGCTAGTATGTCTAGCAAAACGTCGGCCAGAAACATGAACACACGGCCGATACCGCAGAGACTTAGATTGTAATGTTGACAAGGACCTTTTAAGGGTGGAAATAATGTGAAGTTTTGAATTTCATTAAATCTGTAGGAATATACGATTAGCTCTAGGAGTTAGGCTAATCCACTTAAATACATTTTGCTATCCCGTTGGAGTCCTAACGGACTAAAAGAGAAAGTAAATACTGTCACTGCCGCACAGGGGAGAGAGAGCCACACATTGGGATTGTATTGGAAAGCAGTGAGTTATTGGGGGTTTCTTGTGATGGAATTTTAAATGGGGAAGAAGGTGATGAGGGCTGTGAGGCCACCAGATGTAAGGCTATACCTCGCTGGTCGGGGGATGTTTTTTCTCTTGTTACACCAGTAACAGGTGCCTTCCCGGCGGCTCATGTTAAATCAGAACAACACACATTCAACACCCGCCAGAATCATATCCACCTCGGTGCTGCTTCTATTCCACCAATAACAGGTGTTTTCCTCACCGGAAATTCCTCTTCTATCAATTTGTTTTCACATAACAAATATAGCACCAATGTTTCTCTCACTAATGATAGTTCAGATCCGTTTTATGGAACAAATAGACATTCAGTAACCTTTTTTAACCTGGGATCTGCAAAACCTTTTTTCATGGTCTATGTACATAACAACTATTTATCTTGTAGCACAATTAAAAGAAAAATAAATTTAAAATCTACACTGAAAAATACTTGACTAAGATTCTTAGTGAAATAGCAAACAAAAAACTAAAATCTATTACTAAATTAAGAAATTTGATTTCTCTGGCACACCTAAAGCCTTAATTGTGTACGTCTTATTTTGAGAAATCAGAATGGAGATGTCAGTTTGGAGATTAGTTGCAATCCAAATCTAACAATGCACATTTTAAAAATGAGTATATTCCATTAATTTTCTTTATTAAAAACATGTCCCTTCACTCTACGATAATATTGATTTTCATTTCTTTCTTTTTTCTTTCTTTTTTTGTATTTTATATATCTTTTTCATTTGCTTCAGGTTTAGCATTATACATGGGGTAATAAAATCCATGGAGCCTTTTAATACTGCACTTAATGTAGGAATTGGCATCATCTATTAGAAAATAACAATCGACGAAGGCCAATCACGCTATATATTTTCGTTTTAATTTGCGTATCTTAAGGTGACTTAGGGGGAAAACAATGGAAATTTAATTAAATTCGTACAAGGGTATATATTCACTTTAAAATAAAAGTGGTAGAAGGGAGGGCGAAAATTTCAGCGAACTGTGGTTAACAATGCTGACCGCAGGTAGAGTTGAGGTAAATATGAAGTAGTAGGAGATCCGCAAACAGGAACGCCATGTCCTCTGGCGGAGCACAAGCTACATGGCCCCAAGCATCTACCGCACATTCATCACCAACGACATAAACACCCAATGCTGATGGCTCCCTCTCCTCTCTAATTTACATACTCATTACCCGCCGTTCCAATCGATACCTTCATCCGATAATTATCAGTAATACCGTTACGCCCATGTGGAATATCGTCCGCCCAATCAAATCAATAGGAACTCCCGAAAAGGAATATCTAAAATCAGTCTGGCGGGTGATATTGCATACTGATAGATTCAGCACCAATCCAAAAGAACGTTTAGAAGACGTTGCGGTTCATATCATTCACACGTTAACAACGGCAAAGGGGTCAAATCGTCCCTTATGGTGCTTTCCCTCTGCATAATGTCTCTCCCTCTTCTGGGGAAAAGTGTTTATGGAATCTACAATGTAGTTACTGTTAAATTGCCTACAATTATATTTTCATCTTGATTGACTCTGTAACTCAATTGTGTGAACTGATATAAGAGGTCAAGTGACACCTCGACGCTGTACAATCAACAGCCAGAATATTATCCATATCCAATGATTTATCAGTATGCGCGAAGCTAGTCTCTCATTGAACAAACTTAAAAAAGAGATTCAAATTCAATAACTATGGTTATTCTTACCCATCTCGACAATATCAACATGAAGTTTACTTGATACCCTGCACCTAAATACTTGCTCCTTTTAGAAGTTGTGTAAACGTTGGAGAAAGAACAATATTTGGGGCTCAGGTTGGCCGTGCGAGTTAGGGCGTTGGTCCTAATCTCGCGAGGTAGACCTAGGGTGGCGGGTCCGATTCCCGCCCTGGGCAGTAGAAATTTATTTAGTGACGGACTCACTAAATGAACTCCTTGAGCCCACCCTGGCTAGAAAAGGGTGGTAACCTGCAGATAACCAGTCCCGGTTAGCCTAGTAGCATAAAGTGGACGTAAATAATAATAAACAAACAAAGAACAATATTTCTGATTAAAAACTATGTGACACCTATTTAATTTGATACTCTTTTGAATAAAAAAAAATCCCAAATGCTTTTAGAGCCTGAAAACAAAACATCTTAAATGGTTTCTAGAACGAGGCAAGCCAAATTAACGCCCTAATAATTGATGACAAAGCCAGACAGACCACTTTTCTCTCCTTGAAATAATTGACCCGACAGTAAGACAAATACATCTGCACCTACGACCAGAACTATTCACTGAAGCATACATACAACAAACACTTTCATACCTACACGAAAATCACATTTACGGCAAAATGTAACCCTTCCCTATTAGGTATATGGCATAAAACTAAATGCTAAATAATATTCATTAAATAACGTCACCAACAAGGAAACCAATGTCATCACTACTTCCAAAATTCTAACAAAAGACACTTTCACGATCAAAAAAATTATTACAGTTATTCTATATCATTCTATTCTCAAACGTTTTAACAATAAATCAGCCAACTGCCAATGATACGAAGTGTGAAACTAATCATAAATAAATGTGTTTCTTCTAATGTTAAAACCTTTTCAAATATTTGTGGCCCAAAAGAACCTTCAAAAATTATAATTTTGTCCCAAGGTATCAAAACCTATCTTCCTTGAAGTTCCTAGCATCCTTTAATTTCACGGATTTCATGCCCCTGCGTGTCGTATATTTTGAACAATTGAAGATTTTTTCGAAGATGAGGCTCCTCGCAATTGATGACTTCCCTCAATAAAAATCGGCTAAATAAAAAGAGCAAACCGCAGAGTTAGGAACTCTTGAATGAGTGAAAAGAAACTACTTAAGAAACTAGGAAGATTCATAATAACTGGAAGTATGTTTTACGCTTTTGTATCAACTATAAATTAAATTTTCATGGAAGTGAATGAACTCGACTATCTCTTCTTATACAATTATGAAGACATACAAGTTTAATTGCACTAGTTCCCCAAAGAATTAACGTTGTAGCAAAAGTAATTACTTTATGGTGTAGTTTAAAATCACAGAGGTGGGCTGTGGATTGTACTTTTAAGCAATTCCCCAATTTTTAAGACCATTTTTCCTTGAGGACAAACATTATTTAAGTAAATATTCCCTCTTTTGAGTAAAAAATTTAACTTAATAAGGGTTGAATCCAATCTCTTATTGAAAATTTGGAAATCGTATTGTTACAGTTAAATACTTTAACCTATTATATAACTAAATATTTTGTTTTATTAGAATCCAGAATGGCAATTTTTTGTTGTTTTTTTGTTGAAAAATCTCATTGTTTAGATTACTAATAATAATGTGAATATCACAGCTAGGAAAATATTGCCTTTAAAAAATCAAATTTTCCCCCGAGTTATTGTGGCTATAACCAGCTTATGAAAGGAGTCAATATATGTATGAACAAAGGCTGGGCTAGGCACATAGAGTATAAAGGGTAAATCTGGTGCCTGCTACTGATGGAAAAGCTCTGCTAAAGGCCCTGTAATGGGGAAGGACTTTTAACGGGCAGCCATTAAAAGGTAGAGCGTAAAGTCCGCGGTTGTGTATAAAGTTGAAATGAATAAAAAAGTTTCCTGGAGCTAGATTGCTCCCCGGGGTACCCTCTACCAGATGAATGGCTAACTGCACTCGGACAACATTTTGATGAATGACTTCACTCTCTTCACGTTACATTACACTCATGCGCAATGAATCAATCTTTTAATATTTCTGGACAGGTAGGAAAGATTTTTCCGTTCGCTTATACAACCTTGATATTGTTAGAATAATGAATATTTTTTGGTTCACATAACTGTCTGTGATGTATATATATATATATATATATATATATATATATATATATATATATATATTCTTAAATATCTGAGTGTTTCTCATATCCGTGCTTTGTTTAAATGAATATAATAAAAGTTATCCCCTTTAAATCTTTTCAAGTATGCTGTAGACCTATTCTATTTTATACTATATTTATTTGAAAATGTTTATATGTTTTAGATATGTTAGTATTTGTGGAATTTATTGGCTGCTGTCAGTTAATAGTTCTATCATATCGTAAGGTATGTGAAGATATTTTCGTTGGATGCAGTCTGTCAATATGTGTTTTATCGTTAGATGTTTGTTGAAGTTGTTTAAGATTCGGTAGCGTATATGTATCACTATGTCTTCGTATAGTAAGTTTGTTTGTGTGTATAGAGTTTGTTGTGTAATTACTTTAGCCAGGTAGTCTGCTGTCGTAGTCCAAGGTCCTCGTGTCCTGGCAGCCAATATAGGTTACTTTTATTTTAGCATGTTTCTTGTTTATACATTTTTTCTGTTATGTTTAGTGCTATTGGGTGAGTGTTGTAAATGTCTCTGAGGGTTAATAATGAATCTGAACAAACTAGTGTGTGTATTGGGGTGTGATGATGTAGGTGTCATGTTTTTAAGTGCCAACCGAATTGCATAGAGTTCTGTTTGTTTGTTTGGGGTTTGGGCATAAAACACCATGGTCATCAATGCCCAGCGCTCGCAAAACCGTATTAAAGTTCCCCGACCATGGGAAATCGCCGACAAATGCACACCAACCCGTTTTTCTGATTATTATTTATTTTTATATATTTATTTACTTTTTTTTTTATTTATTTTTTTTTATTATTTATTTATCTATTTTTTATTATGCATTTTTCTCATTTTCCCCCTTTTTTTCACATTTTTCTCCTTTCCCACTTTTTTTTTTTTTTTTTTTTTTTTTTTTTTTTAAGGGGCCATGAAACCTACGTACCGGTATCACAGGTATATTGTACCACATTTAAAATTCAATCAAATTAGCACTAACTATTTACGTAAATACTAAAAACAGTCCTATTAAATAGACTACAACTATTAGTATCAAAAACTATTAAAACTATCAATAAACATTAAAATTAAAGCTATTAAGTGAGCATTTACATGAAAGCTACTACATTAGCATAAAACTATTTGGTAACTAACAAAGTGTCTTAAAAATAAGTGGTAACTAACAAAGGATACCGGGTTGTTTCGATATTTGGCAGAGTTATATGTGGCTGGAGAGGCCTGTTAGATGTAGGAACCTAATCATCCTGTTGATGACCGCTCTATCGTCGGCCAGTGCCTGGTATAAACTTCTTGGAATACCGAGGTGAGCAAGGATTCCTCTGTATTTTTTGCACTCCTCAATAATGTGCCTGACTGAGAAGCTTTTCCGACAAACAGCACACCAGGGCGCGTTTCTCCCTTTAATTAGATGGAGATGCGTTAATCTTGTGTGGCCATGCCTGAGCCTGCATATTAGCACCTCCTCCCCACGATGGCGTCTCGATGAAGACTCCCATGCCGCAAGGTCCTTCTTCACCATCTTCAACTTGCTGCATTCGGACTCCTCCCACAAGTCCTTCCAGCTCCTATTTATGCCTTCTATAAGAGGCGTAGCAATTTCATTTGGAGTGAGAGGAATTGGTGTTACAGACGCCAAGGCATGGCCAAGATTAGCTTCTCTGTCAGCCCTCTCATTCCCGGGAATCCCTCGGTGCCTCGGGACCCAAATCAACAACACCGACTTGCCCAACTCGTGCAGCATCGTAGTGTAATGTAGTACTTTTACCACTCCTGGATGGTTGCTAAAAATGTTCCTGGTACTTGACACTGCGCTCCTTGAGTCAGTGCATATGACAATGTTTTTAGCTCCAGACGACATCGAGCGGTACAAAGCGGCTGAAATAGCAAAAAGCTCAGCGGAGAAAATCCCAGATAATGGGTTTAGTTTGAAGGCGCGTGATGCGCTGTCGACAACGAAGGCGCAGGCTGTTGACCCTTCAATCTTCGAACCGTCGGTGTATATAACTTCCTTCTGATCAATTCTATCTAGGATGTCGTGGAGTCTCATGGTCAGCTCAGATCCAACCATTTTGTCCCTCTTCTTGGTTAAGTCCAGGCACTGAGGTCTTTTTAAAGTCCAGGGAGGAATTGACTCTTGAACTGCGATAGCTCGCGTTCCCTTAACCTCATTCACAAGCTTCTTCATGCGGAGGGCAAGCGGTGCTGGAGACGATGAAGCCTGATAGAGTTCAGCTCCATGCTGTAGTGGGATTTATAATTCTATTGGAAAATCTATAAATAATAAATTTTCCAATAGAACTTTAACATTACAATGTTCATTATCATTTAGTTTATAGAGCATTTAAGTCCTGTCTTGAAATCTTTGTCTGATTGTGTATATCTTCTTGCTGATGAATTCCAGTTGGGAATTGTTTGTAGGTGTCCGAATGGTGAAATCAAAAAGATTGTGTAGATTGGGTGTTGAATGGTATATTTAGGAGTGGGCAGGGGGTCCATTTCGCCCTGATGACAGGCTAGATGAGGAATTAGGCTTAATTTCGGTTTCATGTGAGGCTGACCGCACTTATCCGCTCGTTACCGGACACATCAAGGCAGGTGTCATTTCCTAGCCGGTCTAACTAAGCCCATCACTCTCTGCTGGCCCTTTGTCTCTCTAGGCAAACCCAACACATATTATTTGCTCTCCCCCAATAACTACTGCATTTCAGAGTGTCATATTCGTAAAATATTAACTATGCCTATGTATTTCTATTGAATAGGCCCAGTGATCTAATAAGTATACCAGATTGTAGTTGTGTAGTTCCACACCCTTCCAATGATAACGGGCATGGACCCAGGGTGTATGTATAGAAAAACCTTAATTTTATTTACCACATAGCACGTCCACTGGCAGCTTCCTCACTAATAACTTGATACATTCGAAGATTAGGGATCAAAAATCCAATCATCATGTATTGGGTAGATACGAGCAATAAATTGAAAAATGCTTTTAATATTCCAATTATTGGTATTTGTTTCAGCGGCAGAAACTAAATCGTTGTCTGTAGAAAGAGAACGTTTGCGAAAAAGATATGTATGACGCTGTCTAAAATTCAGCG
This sequence comes from Riptortus pedestris, assembly GCA_019009955.1. Classification (NCBI taxonomy): domain Eukaryota; kingdom Metazoa; phylum Arthropoda; class Insecta; order Hemiptera; family Alydidae; genus Riptortus; species Riptortus pedestris. The sequence goes on along the minus strand of CM032228.1, from coordinate 149,845,611 downwards.
TAACGTTCAATTCATTTAAATTAGATAAATAAAATCATTAACTGATAACGGTGATAGATTGTCGTATAAGGATCGGGTCTGTCCGTTTTAGCAGATTTACGTTAAGGGAAATCACCTATTGAAGTCGTACTCATGACGCGATTTTCGAAAAATTTCTTCAAATGTCCATCGATCCTACCCAGGAGATGAAAATGAGGTCCGTTCAAAATTATATATATATATATATATATATATATATATATATATATATTTGTCTGTTAACGCTCTAGCGGTCGCAATTGTTGTTTGATCGTTACGAAACTCGATATTTTACCGTTCGTTTTATGTAAAAAGTCAGATCAAGTTCTTTAATGGCTGAAATCGGACAAGAGGTAGGGGGGGGGAAGTTTCGGAAATTCGAAATATCTCTGTCATTATGCATCGGATCAACTTCTATAGAACCAATCTTATAGCAAATTAAATTTAATATAAATATTGTTATGTACATTTATTCTCTATCTTGAATATTAACCGAGATATGTGAATTTTTATTAAGTGTGTGGGACATATGGTCGTGTATTGTTTGGATTAATTCGGCCGTTTCCGAAAATTTTCGGCTCTGGTGGAAGCTTCTTCTAACCTTACGTCGTTTCAGCTTTTACTTTGTGAGAATTAGGCAAATACTTTCTGTTCATCCGCCCCCCCCCCTTCTTTAGTTCATGACTACTAAAATTTGAGTTATTAAAATATAAATTATTCTTACAATTCAGAAGCCGTTTCCGAAGGGAATTTATTAAAATTAACTGAAAGATTTCTCGTTACCGTTTGTATTTACTCACGGTGGTGTTGTGTTACAAGTATGAAGATTTCTCTATTGTAAAACTTCACATGGGAAATTTGCTTAGTTTACGCAGCCCATGCGTGACGGACTTTTATAATATTACAATTGGTAGAGAGCATGGAGTTATAAGACAAATTTAAAAATGGAATGGACGAAACTTACATATATAGCACTGTCAGTTTAAAAGGCCACTCGAGTGTAATCTGAATGATGTCCAGATGCAACTATTAATACAAGGAAGATGAGAAGTGGCCATCCCAGTTATGACACAGTACAGGCTGCAGCCCTCACATCATATCGACTCTCATCTTAATGTGCTCTAACAGTTGCTTCTTTATTTATATATTTATTACATTATTATTATTTATTAACATCCACTTAGTAGCAAGAAGGCTAACTAGGACGGGTTATCTACAGGTTACCACCCTTTTCTAGCCAGGTTGGGAGACTCAGGATTTTATTTAATGATATCGTTAAATAAATTCCAATTACCCAGGCGGGAATAGAGCTTGATACTCTAGGTTACCATGTGAGGTGAAGGCTTATTACATTTTTAATAGCAGTTTACTTTCTGAATAGATAGATATATTACTAGATTTATTTTTAATAGCAGTCTGCTGTTGTTTTAAAATCATTATCCCTAAACACACATTCTTAATTGTTATATACAAAAAATGTTCAGAAATAAAACATAAAACCTGCCTTGCTTGGCTTATAGAGGTGTAATCGAGTCTTAATAATTTAATTAAATCATTTGTTCTTAATAATAGTCAGTAATAGTTTTGTTGAATCATTATATGAGTCCCGAGCATTTCATAACTCTTCCAATCTAAAAATAAGTAAGTGACTAAAAATGTTAAGTATTCTTTGAGTTCTGATTCAATATTAAACAAATATTCTTTGTGCACTAAAATAATGCTGATAAGGAAGTAGAAAGCCCTACCTTTAAATTAATTATTAGCTATGGGGTATTGTGAGTAGACACTTAAAAACTAGTGTACCTGTTGATTGTTATTAAAAGTGGCCATGTTCAAGCCTGCTGCATGTACAATTTATTTCAATTGATTATAGATGAACTAACAGTTATTAGAATCATTCCACTACTCAATCAAATAGAACAATGTGTAATTCATGATAGTTCTAGAACTTTCAAGGAGAATAGGACGTTTTAAAATTGCATAACTTCTGCTGTATGATTTCGTAAAGTAAAATTTATAACTTGTTGGTTTTTCCACTAATTTAATGACCATTATAAATGCGTGTCGAGGAAAAGTTACACTGGTTTAGCTGCAAGGCCTGTTATTTGTTGAGCAGAACTTTTCAATCTTTTAAGACATAAATTCATTATGTAGTTTAAATAATTTATAGCTGTAACTTAAAGATCAATAGTTAGAGTAGGAAACAAATTTTAACGTGGCTCCAATGACCTATTTGTGTCTCACCCACATAGATAATATAGCTTTATATATATCAAAGGTATATAACATCTGTAACCAAAGTATAGTATAACTGGTATTTATTATAAAACCACACACACACGCACACGCGCACACACACGCACACGCGCACACACACACACACGCACGCACACACATATATATAAAATGCATTGAAATGAATTAAAATATTTTGAAAATCAACCCGTCATCCAAGGCCTGCCACATATCATTAGAGGGGGGCTAAGTGTTCAGATTTATGTGTTCCCTGCCCCTGGTCATTTCCGACCAACACATGGCCCGTATTTACAAGAATTAATGAATAATACTTTAATTATGTGCAACCTTTGATACCGTCTCTTGTTGTGTCGCTAGACTTGACCAATGTCATGATTTCATTAGGGCTACAGCCTACATTACGGATTTCATTCGGCGAACTGTCCCTAATTTAGTTATCATTAGATAATAATCATTCGACGAACTGAATACCAAGTAGAACCAAAATAGTATGTGTCTAAATTAGTCAATGTACCTGGTTTAGCATCATTTGTATAAATGTATTTGCTGCTCTCAATTTTTTTTTAAACTATTGGGTGGTATACGATAGGTATCCCAAAGATCGTATTCAATTAATATGTTCATTCAGATGATTCAACTAACTTTTTTTAACTTGTAGAAGGCTGCCAAAAAAAAATATACAGTATTTTTCGTATTATAATGTACTTTTTTAATCAATTTAATTATGCTATTATTTCACTATTTAATCAGCGTTGAGCCATGAATTAGAAACATACCTATGAATCTATTGTCTAAACTACGCTTTTTGTGTTCATCCCTTATTTAAATGTGGGACAGTTCTGGGACTTCTCAAGTATCAATAACCTGTTGCGTGTGTGTGTGTGCGAACGTTTATATCAAGTTGGTAATTTTTGAAAAGCAATAATTCCTTGAGAGGGAGAATATGGTTATAAAGTCCCAGGCGCTTCGAGTCACTCGCCAGCTACTTGAGATGTGAATCACCACTTGGTGGCACACAAAACTCCACCTCTCTCAGTAGACATAATAATATACATATATGTGCATTCCCCTCCCTCTTTCATAATATTTATTTGGTCTGGAAGGGCTGAAAGCTTGTTTGGTAAAAACGGTAGGAAAGGCGTCGGCTGTGAGGGTGTAACCGTGTTTATTCAAGGCGATAATGTTTGCCATTCTCCTTTAGATGCTGAACCCTCAATAGGGGAGCGGGTCCCTTGTTCGATGACAGCTTGTCCAAAAGTTGTCTGACATGGTGTTCTCTTTAGCCCACACTATCCGCTTCTTTTACCGACGTGGGTTATCGAAAGCTAGCCCCCCATTGACAACTATATTGCAAACATTGACAAGAGCCCTATTATAGCCTTAACAATTTGTAACAAAAAAAAAGCCCTTTTTCCAACAGAAAGGGAAATGACTCCCTCTTCACGAATATCTAGGCTTTACTCATTAAACTTTCTTGACTTTGAAAAACTTCTAGCATTGGCATTGAATCCCCTGAAATTAAATTAAAAGACAAATTAATTCGTGTTATGTTCATTAATTATATAATATAAGACATACAACTTTTCGTTTTATTTTTAATACACTGCTTCTTTTGAAATTAATATACCTAGTTTCTACTGAAATCAATTATTTTAAAGAAGCGCCTTCATCATTATGATAAATTAAAATATAAGTAGTTAAGGGTACATCATTATACTTAGTTATAATTAAAAGCCAGTTCTTATAAGCGGAGAGGGAACTACTTCTGCTAATTATACCTGAAGCATGTCATTATTGATTTTCTTGCTTGGAAAAAGGTTATAAAAATATTTCCAAGTACACTCTAGTGACATAGAAACAGCCTTTTCCAGAAAAAAAAATATAATATTTAACTGTGTCAAAAAGTAAAGATTAAGTAGACCAAGACTTCCAGAAACGTATTAACGTTTCATTGTTCTGATAAATTTAACAGGTTTCAGGAATTTCCGATACCCAGATCAGATCTCTAGGAATCTATTGGCGTAAATCTAATATAAGTATTGTACATGAGCCAACAGCTGTTATTTCTCAAGCATTGTATCTGCTGGGCATGGGAGGGGCAGAGGACATTATAGGAATTATTTATTGACCACTTAAGAATGGAATGCCAAAATAAATTTCTTTTCCCAAAACTCAAAGGCCAATAGCATGATTGCTGATAAGTGGGTTAAAATGACGATGACCACATTTAATTTTTTATGAGATCTTCAACCAACCAATTGTGTGTTTATAGTACTGTATATTTTCTGGTTTCTATTACAAATATTGAGTATTGCATCAGCCGATGTGTCCTATCTCATGTTTTATTAAAATAAAACAAACAGGTCATTTGTGCGCCCTCGCTTTTGAAATGTCGAGCTGTTTGATTACGGTTGTTGATAAACTTATCTTACGTAACATCCAGAATTATTTAAGGATTAAGCGGATGTATATTGTACTTAGAATTAAAATTTTTAATGTAGTAATGTAATTATTATTTATTTATTAACGTCCACTTTTTGCAACTCAGGCTAATCGGGACAGGTTATCTACAGGTTACCATCCTTTTCTAGCCAGGGTGGGATTTTAGGACGTTATTTAATGAATTACGTCACTAAATAATTTCCTTTGCCCAGGCAAGAATCGAACTCGCCACTCTAGGTTTACCATATGAGATAAAGGTCAACGCTTTAACTCACATGGCTAACCTGAGCCCCGTAGTAATGTAAAATAGATCCATAAAATATTCGTAATGAAACCATTATAATTTATGCAAAGTAATCAAGTTTTTATAAAATATGATATCAAAACTATTTGCAGCTTCATTGAACAAAAAATATAGATGTTTATTATTTTAAATAATTTTCCAGTTAAATATTGACGAATGAAGTATAGGGAAAATTCGATCCCTTATAAGTAACAGATAAAATTAGTTTTTAACAATGGCGTACGTCTTGTAAATCATGCATGTTCTTATTTTTTTTTTTTTTGTTTTAGATATGGGTTTAGCTAAAAGTCTCGTGTGCGTGTGCGTGCGTTTCCGTGCATGTACATTCACAGTAATAATAATAAAAACTGAAATTTTAATGTTTTCTAATGCAGATATTTTATTTTTCCAGGTATGTGTTTGTCCAACTTCAATAACAATTCTTTAATTGGGACATTTTTGAGTTCTTGTTGAAAAATAAGGTAATCTTTTTTTTCCTAATTTATTCATTTACATTTACTCTCAAACCCATTGCAAATTCAGTATCGTGAGATAATTCAAAATATAAAAGTAGCTATGTTTGATCAATTATGCCACCACAATCCTTCATAGAACTCGATTTGCTGACCATTAATGTCATGTATTCATTCATGGGCTAAACAGTTTTCATCCTATTTTTGAAGAATGAAATATTAATTTTATTCGTTTAAAATTGAAACTAGTCCCCTTCATAACATTATACGATACCACATACAACTATGTCTAGAGTATCTGGAATTATATGATGTGATAGTTAATAATTTTCAAATTCGGTTTTAATAACACTTGAAGAAGAAATTCGTGTAGGAGGAATCGGAGTTAGTTTCATAAAAATGTGGGAATGTCTGTAGGGAAGAGGTGTTCGGGATAGGTTTTATTCTCGTCACTACTTGGAATGAAATTGAGGTAGTCACGTGATTTATGGATCGTGTCCTTCCGCCTTCTGGAATTTAATAACTGAAGGACAAATAGTCCCCGATTCAAGGGGGGGGGGAGTCAAAAACCTGTTATCATCCATTTCACACTTGCTGAGAATGTAGTTCATGGCTTTTATTCTTATTTCATATCCGTATAATTGCTGAAATATGTTTTGAAAGACCAAAGTAAATTGTACTGAAATAAAGCATGAGAAGATGAACTGCCCATGAAGAAATGGCGTTGAAAACTTAAACTACGACATTCATAAACATTATTAATTGGGTATTGGATTTTAATTGTTCACTTGATTTTTATAATTATTTTTTTATACATCTATTGGGTTCTAACTTAATGCCTCCGTCTTTGTAAGCAGAGACCACATTCCGTGCGATATATGTAATCCTCGTGATCTCTAACTAAAAACTAAATTTTGGGGCTTATAGTAAGCGAAAAATAACTTCAGATTTATAGATGTGAATATCAATAAGTTAACTATTTGGTTTTATATTATTAGAATTTACCAGGCAATTTTGTGTGTTTTCTACCTTTCTACCCCCTTTTAAAATGGGAGGTAGCTTATGCTAAATGGGTCTACTATAATGTTTCTTATCTCATCTCATCATTCCCTCAGCTAGTTCTTGACTTCTTAGACCAATGAATAAGACCTTGGAATATTCTGAATATAAGTTGTCCAAGCAGAATTGTAAATATTACAGTATTAAATATTGTAAGGTTTATTGCTTCTAGCATCCAAGAGAGAATCTAAATAGAGCTAAGCAGTCGATAATATTGACTGGAAGCTGCTTTACATTTTAATTGAATTTCTATAAGCTTACTGTGGAACAATCAGAGACGATTAGAAAACGTATTTCTGTTACGGACAACTCCCTCATTCTTTGAAGGGGAGGATTTCAATTGCCCTGCGAAGCCTGTGTCGAAGATAGAAAAACAAAAACGAACAGAACAAAAACATGGAAACAATGCTGTTCGTCAGAGCCTTTTACTTTGACGACGTTACTGTATCAGCAAAGAAAAAAAATAGCATTACAATGTGGTAAAGGTACAGACTATACTTTCTACTTAGTTTGATTCGAGGATTAGAACCAAATGAGTTTGTTAAAACCGTTTTCGAAATTAGGATAATTAACCTATTTATTAATTTTTTCAAAGCGTTTTTTCCTTGTGCAAATATGATAAAAATGAAAACCATTAAAGAACTGCTTTTAATTAATGGTTCGCTCTTCAATAACACTTGGTTTTTCTCTGTTGTAAATTCAGGTGGTAATTTTCTGTAAACCAACCAACTCCTACTTAATACTTTGATTTGATGTGATGAAGAACTCTTTTATATTCTACAAATTAAAAACCCTTCGCATTCTCTTATTTTACTGAAAATTTGCCAATACAGTGGTTAATATTAGACACTGAGGGGTTCAATGTCCTTTATAAACACAAAAACAAGAGTACATTTTTTGAAGGGCTTCTTGATTGAAGATTCTGCTGTAATTGGCTTTCTTATTAGGGGTCGATTGAAAACTGAAAAGGCCTTAAGGGAAATAATTTATTTCTGTATTTCCAACTAAGACCGAAAATTCTAAATATTTTAATGAATTCAACGTAATTCGTATACTTTTCTCGGAAATGTTATCCATGGTATAATATTTTGGGGAACAAATATTTCTACGAACATTGCTGAATGCGATGGTTACACTCAGGTTAATTTCCAATTAAAATGTTTCTTTATTACTCCGAAACTTTGCACACTAGAAACAATGAGATCATGAGGTCATGTTTTAATTGGATGAATGGATTTCTTTTTTAAAATAAAATATACACGCCCTAAAACAATAATAGTTAATATCGTGATACCAGTGTAGGTGAAGGAATTCCCCCCCCCTTTGCCATTTTACTTCAAGATGGCTAGGCTGTTCTATCTTTCTACAGCTATATTTTTTCCTCAATTCAACATCGTCCATGTGCAGAATTAAATAATCTATTGCTCTATTCTAAGAAGGATACCAAAATCCTAAATCGCCATAAATTAATTTGTGTTAATTGTTTATTTACATAATGTTTTATTTCTTCGTTATTAAAATGTTTTATATTTGTTTATTTAAAAATGTAAATTATTTATTTCTATTAATGGATGGGCTAATAAAAGAACATTATTTATTTTAATTAATAAGCCTAAATGAATATTATATATTTTGAATATATTATTAAGTTAATTTAACCTATGGATGTCAACGTTAAAATTAGTACAATGGATTTGTTTTATAATGAAACAGCCCTGCCTGTCATATGACAAAAGGCTCAAAGCAGGCAAATATTCATTGAAAAGTCAAATAAATACAAGTGAGATATTGCCTTTCTAACAAAGTTAAATTGTATGTGACCCCAAAGTGGATCTAAAGGCTTCATAATCAAAGTTTATATCATTTTAGAAAGTTAAGCCAGCTACCATGTCTCCCCTTACAAGTCTGGACAGGCTCACACACATCCTTTTAATACAGAGTAAAACCACAACGAAATATAAATAAAGCCACAATTATTATTTATTATATGTTAGTAGAATTGTTATATTAGATAATAAATTATGCCCGCATATTGTGAACTCACTTATAAGAGGTATTGATTGATTTTCTACGACACAGGCAATGGACTCCTCCGAGATATTTTAGCAGATTTCCCTAAAGGGAAATCAGCTATTGAGGTCGTACTCATGACGCGATTATCGAAAAATTTCTTCAAATGTCCATCGATCCTACCCAGGAGATGACGAAAATGAGGTCCGTTCAAAATTATATATATATTTGTCTGACAACGCTCTAGCGGTCGCAATTTTTGGTTGATCGTTACCAAACTCGACATTTAAACGTTTTTTGCAAAAAGACAGATCAAGTTCGTTAATGGCCGAAATCGGACCAGTGGGAGGGGGGGGGGGTTAGAGGGGGATTTTCGAAAATTCAAAATATCTTCGTTACTATACGTCGGATCAAAACATTGTATAGAACTAATCTTATTGAAAATTAAATTTACTGTATATATTGTTCTATACATTTATTCTCTATCTTGAATATTAACCGAGATATTTGCATTTTTATTATTAAATGTAGGTGAATAACGGACGAGTGAGTTTCACGCCAAAACGTAGTTGGGCCGTTTCCGTAACTGTTCGGCTCTCGAATGGAGATATCTCTATTGTATAACTTCACGTTGCAAATCTGCTTATTTTACGCAGCCCCTGCGTGACGGACTTTTATTTTTATTACATGTGATAGAGATATGAGTCACAAATAACGATATAATTTTACGATAATACAAATTATAAACATATTAATTAAATTATATCGGAATATTATTGTCCATTAAATCAATTCGTGTTAGATATTCCATGGTGGCGTGAGGGACAGCGGACAGTGAAGATAGATATTGCAAAATGAGGTTCTATGGTTAAATTATTTTAATGGGTCCGAGACTAGTAGGAGTATATTCATGTTGTGTGATGGTTAAAACCGCAGCGCGGCTTGCATTTCCTCTCCTCTACATATCATGCTCAATTTCATCCTTTCCTTTAATATATGCCGCCCAGATTACCATATAGGATGTGAAAGGTAATGGAGCCCCATTTGGATTGTAGTTAACAATTCCTAAATGCGAAGCTGAAATATTTGAAAATCATTTAAAGATATTGAACCACTGATAAGCAGGCCTAACCACATGCTCTAACAAGAGGAAAATAAAAAAACAAAATCTCCTAAAGATGAAAAGTGAAAATAACCTTCATTTTAAGGCATGTATAGGACTTTTTTTTTAAAAATTTGATTGATTAAGAGATCTTTCCTTTAAAGATGAGGTAGGCGCAAGTTTATTGCCGTACTCTGGTAAAATATAATAAACTCTGGGAAAATATAATACATCCCGAGTAAATTCCAAGAGAAGAAATTAAGTATTATTTATCCCGGTTTCATCTCACATATTTTACTTTCCTCTACCCCTTAGTATTTAATAGTTAAATAATTCTAACAACGACATGAAAACACCTTCCTTTATACATTTCCAATAATAATTTTGGCGCCAATTGCTGTCTTTAGCACTATCCAGTAATTTAGTCTATGGGATGTTTCAGTCGAAAAATATTTTTACAAAAATTGTGAAAGAATTTTTTCAATAATATTTCCCAACCACTTTATGGTGCGATATTTCCCTAAATTCTCGAAATGTTTTCCTTCATTCTATTATGCCTCAATGGACTAAGATTCTGCTTAAATTTATTTTAATTGCATTCTGTCCTTCAACTGCACCAAAGATCTTCGAGTACTTTCCTCTGATCAGAAACTGCTTTACCTAACTTGACACATGTTCAGGTATAGTCATTGTAGAGATGACTTTTTAAATAAAGTTTTTAGGCAACTTGTGAGATATACTGAAACATTTGTTACAAAAAAAAATGCAATAAATATTCTTGTAAACAGGAGGATATTTATATGCCCGTCACAGTGACTTTCTGGCTTGCATTGTCGTGGGCACAAAAGTAAATATAAAAAGCTCTGGCCCAACCTCAGTGTTGAACAGGGAAAAAATTCAAATTTTCACACCAATCATAAAAGCGGTGGCTCTTGTTTTTCTTTATTCTCTCTATCTCTCTCTCTCTCTCTCTCTCTCTCTCTCTCTCTCTCTCTCTCTCTCTCTCTCTCTCTCTCTCTCTCTCTCTCTCTCTCTCTCTCTCTCTCTCTCTCTCTCCCTCTCTCTCTCTCTCTCTCTCTCTCTCTCACACACACTCTCTCTCCCTCCCTCTCTAACTCTTTCTCTCTCTCTTTTGTGTAGTGCTGAAAAGAAGTTGGTATAGGGGTCGCGGGGGAGGGGTGAAGACCATAAAGAAATCGGAGCTGTAGCGGTGCTTTCACTGTCCCTCTGTTATTTATCTGCTTCACCCTTTCTCTCAAGAGTTGACTAGAGGGAAAACACAGCTCTGCCGTATCTTCCCTCAAATACACACCAAAAAGCCTTTCTGGCTAACTCAGCTTGAAGTTGTGGCAGCTATTTTAGACGAAACTTTATTTCTGAGGAAGTGGTATTTGCTCTGTAGAAGGGAATTACATAATGGACTTCATATATTTCCGTTAATAATCATAATAGTGAAAATACGTGCATAAGAACATTAATAGAACATTAAATTTAAAATAAGATTGGTTCTATAAAATTTCCGATCCGACGCATAATAACGGAGTTATTAAGAATTTTCAAAATTACTCTCTTCTTACCCCCTCCCGCTGGTCGGATTTCAGCCATTATCAAACTTGATCTTTCTTTTTACAACAAACTTTAAACCACACCTACCCTACTCATTTCTCTAAGTTTTATATCTCAAATTATGTTACTAATTCGTGTATGTGTTTGGGAACAATACTGTATAATACATTTTTAAACTTGTGCCAAAGAGTTCCATCATCACAAGGATTTATCTCAAAATTTATAGTTTCACATTGCTTCATTTTACAGCTTCCTTAATTTTATTTCGTTATATTTTATACTATGTTTTACTAATTTTCAAAACAGTTTTTTTCTTTATTTTAGAATTTTAATTTAGAGAATTCAAATTAAATGATACTGAGCGACATCGCCTAGTACCGGAGCTCTCCAAATATATAAAAACGAATAAATATCAAGTTCGGAAACGATTTAACCAAAGTTGCGGCCGCTAGAGCGGTAACAAACAAATAAATATATATATATATATATATATATATATATATATATATATATTTATATATATTAAAAATAATGTATAATATATATTTTTTATTTTTTTTTATATATTATATATATACTATTTTTTTTTTAATTTCAGTCTCCTTCTGCGATATCATGGTAGCACTTATAAACCCTTATACACTTGCAAAAACTGGTCAGTTTCACAATGTCATCAACAACATGAAATTACCGCCCCGCCCCCCTAAAATTGTTCCTTGTAATCACCAAACATGATTTTATATTTCGTACTAGCGCAGAGGGAACATAGCCTTTTACCCTTAAAAATTTAATTTAGTATTTTCGCTTTCCTTCTGAACCTACATCTATAGTTTCTTGGCACAAAAGATTACTTAAAGTATTAAAAAACATCCTTCTACAGGAAGAAGCTCCGCTTTTCCAAGGTAACTGTGCTAGTTATATAGTTATGTACATCAAATCATCAATTGAGAAGTATCAATTAATTAGACTACTTGAATGTTGCTAATGCTCCAATTAATATTCACCACCTTATGTTTTGTTCAACTATTTGTGGCCAATTAAGGGGCATTACATCATCCATAATGTCCCCTCCTTGTATAAATAATAGAGGTGACATGAACTTCTGTAGAATGAATTCTATTTCCCCCAGAATGAGCCCACAAAATACGAAGAGCAAATTTTGATTAAAGACTTACCTCTCGTCAGGAGATTTTATGATTCACAGATATTTGATGAATACACAAATAATTGGATAAACAATACTTACAAATTTTCGGAATTCGAACTACAATCCTACATTCCAGGTTTTAATTTTCACCGATTTCAAACAAATTTTATTTTGGAGCTTCAAGTCTAAAAAACTGGAAACTGGTAGAGACGTAATTTTACGAAATAAAATTGTTCATACAAGTTGTATCTCTATCATATCCTATTCTTTCTGGCCTCATTTGTCCAGATTAACAGCAAAAAGAGATTCTATTATTTAGTTACTACTTCCCGTCTCAAGTGATCCCTGCGAGAACTCAAATTGTAAGTTGTTTTTCTTTACATTCCTTTCATCACTAGGGATATCTTATTCTCTTCCAGAGCTTTTACACTTCCGAACACTCACATCTTGCTTGCTCGTAAATTAAGGGTTTTACGAGTTTGCAAATATTAATAGTTTACTGTGGTACGATATATCCACACCTGCCAAATCGTTTTCCTAGTTTACTGTGGTTGGATATATCCCCTAGCTGCCAAATTCGTTTGCTAGCAGTTGGTTGGATATCAGCAATGTGAAGAATAGTGAGCAGCAAAGCAACAATTTCCAAGCTTAATAAGTGACCCTTCCACAAAAAGGGGGTTTTATTCAGGTCGTAGGTTATTATGCAGTAGGCAAGCGGTCATTGGGTCGAGCCACCCCACACGCAATACACCTAATCTCCACCTCTCACTCAAACCTGCATTAGATCGGCTCAAAATATGTCTCCTTCATAAAGACACTTCCTAACCAATTGAAATCGGATCGTATAAATAGAATAAATACACATTAAGGCATTTGGGCCCATTGCGCAGGCACTATGTATGATTAACGTATTCCCCCACTTACTGAATAATATGCTCATTATGACTTATTACTATGAAATGAACTTGAAATTCAATCTGGACATGACTTGTTCTGTGATACAGTAATACTAAATGCAAATCGCATAAGGAGGATTGCAGGTTTACTGAGAAATGAAAACTACAATTTACTCGGTTAATACTAAATGTACCGAAAACTACAGGCAAAGGCAATTCCATGTCTCTATTATATATACAATATTGACATACATAAAATATAATTGGAACTGATGAATAATAACAGAGATATTTGTGATTGTGTCCTTCTGAACCCTCACTCCTATCTCATTGCGACCTAATGAACTGAAACTTTGGTTATATTTTAAACGGTTGAATGCCGACTTAAGTTACGGACAACTGTAAATTGACGTAGGCGGGATTGCTTTCACATCTCCCTTTTAAATTCATTTTTCTCCGTTAGGCATCTTTAGCAACACGTGATATTTAGACTAAGCATAAGGCATTTATAATGAAAATCGTATAAGTATGAAATGCAAAAAAATATACATAACTCCTCTAATATTCCAGTTAAAAAGCATTGTACATAAGTTATTTTACCCAACTATTCATAGTCATGTTGTGCAACATTTATGGATTGGCCTGGTAAGGGCATATCCTTCTCTATACACCATCTTGCCATTAGTTTAGTATAAATTGTTTAAATGAGGCCTTTGGGAATACTGAAATAATTTACATATTCTTATACATGAACGGGTCTCAATTTTTTTCATCTACTAGGTTTAACTAAACGCTCTAGCTATCGAATATATTTACCAGGAATCAGAGGAGCGTTGCGTCACTCAGTTCTTCGTATTATTCATCCATTGATTTTTCAGGCTCTCTGCTTCTGCAATCTCCGGCTTATCAAACGCAAGTTGAAAATATTTGACAGTCTGTTAAATTTATTTCACTAGGTTATATGGTTTCTTTAGTGTCTCTGCCGTCTCTTGTATATCAGATAATGCCGTAAGTCAGTCTATTAGGAGTGAAACATACCCCTACTACCCCTCGTATTAATGTGTTCGACATTCTTAAATAATACTTCACAAACATATGTCTTATATATTTTCAAAATGTTAAATATAGAAATGATAGAGAGAAACTCAAATCCTTTCAAACTCTTGTTCGCTGAATAGGGAACATTTGAACAATAGTATATTACAAGAGCGGAGGTATTGGCATCACTGATGGACAAGTGTTTAAAAGCAGTGGAATAAAAGGAGTGTTTAAAAAGGTAAAAAGACGTCATTATTCCAAGGGAGAATACGGAAGGGAGTGTGTCTTTTGTTGGGGGAGCAGAAGTGGTCCAGGCTGGGATGCCATTAGTATAATTAGAAAATGAGGAGTGGGGCAGGGGATGCAATGCGTCTTCGGGGGATCTCTTCAACAGACCATTACTTTTAATTGTAGCTAGAGGGTGGAACTATAACTCGGTTAGCTAGGACTCTGGGATTAGTGTCCTTACGGGGTCTCCAGGTCGCGGGGATCCTCCATAGGACAGCCCATTAATCTGGAATCCAATAATGCACTGCAACTCACGAACAAGAAATGCTTAAGAGAGTCAGCTGAACAGTTTGAACTGAACATACTATGAGTGTATCAGATAGATTGGACGATAGAAGAAAACAAATAGATACAGAGCAGGGTGCTAATTATCAAGTCTTTCATATCACACTCAATATTATGTTCAAAATTGCCTAATTAATGCACACAATCAATAAATTAATGAGACCAACTACTCCCGACATTCTTACAAATCACTGAATCTCTTACACGTACTTTACCTTAGTAAAATGTTTCAGATGTAGGAAATAAATAGACGTATCTTCCGCTCCAATATTTTATTCATCGCATTGATTAGCAACCCGCGTACACATTCCGGTTAAAGATATATGAACTGGATTGTCAATGTGACATGATTATTTAATTTAACATTATCTGATTGATATCAATCATCCTCCGCCTTGCTAACGCTATCATGAAAAGGAGAACAAATTAAAAAAAATATCACAAATCACAAAGAACGACATATGAAAATATATATATATATATATATATATATATATATATATATATATATATATAATCGTTCTACATAAAAATAAGTTTGATTTTAATCTGGTTCCTCTTAATCTTACTTAGTAAACCAAGAATCGTGATTCTCACCTAGACAATAGAAATTTTAATTAATGAGTGACGAACTCATCAAATAAAATCCTTAGATCCACCCTGTTTAGAAAAGGATGGATAACCTGACCCAATTAGCCTTAGTAGCACAAAGTGGACGTTAATAAATAATAAATGATTTTAATCTTATTTACGTAAAATTATACAACGCTTTACTCTCCAGTGTTCTTAATGAATACGTTTTACAAACTCCAATGTCAATATAATAATTTGTGTCATTGCGTTATTAATTATTAATTATGTTACTATATTTCTTATTTATATAAGTAATACATATTCACTGGAACATTATAGTTTTTTATGTATATAATTTATATTATATATATTTTTATTACTATTTTAGTTATGTATAAATAGAATTAGCCTGAACATAATGTCGAGTCTCAGTCAAGGGACTCTACCGTACCTGGTTCCCAAACACCAAGGTCCTACCGATCCTAGTACCTTACTCATTTAATTGTTGAAAACAATAGTCAGTTTTCCAAACATCTGCCAGCGTAGCGTTATGTATGAGAGTTGGTGCTGGGGACTTTTGAGAATGTTTGAATTGGTAACCAAATAGACCGCTCCTTTCGCTCTAAAACCACATTATGAAAAGAAAAAAACATCCTGGAATTAAACAGTGTAAAATAAAATTCAAGTTCCATTTAATTTCCAAAATAACAATTAAGATGACATCCTGTGGTAATGACAGCTGTTGTATGACTAGTGTGTTGTCTTGCAAAACGTTTCTGCGTATTATTCGCATAATAATAATCCCTGCGAATCCTCCAGGAGCTAAATGTTTTCGCGGATTTAAGGTGGTCTGATGTAGTTTAAAGTGGAACGTTGTGCCCTTTAACAAGAATAGCACCTTCTGGCAATAGATTGGTTGAGAAGGAAGTTGTCGAGTGACCTTGAAGAGGAAGACGACGGCTGGATAATCAGTGTTCGATTAAATCCTTTGCTTTGGATCTAACTAAGGATCGGGACGATTCGAGGGCTCTTTAATCATTGATTAATCCGTCCTGATTCCACTTCAACATGACCACGATAGGATTTAATAATACTGCACCTCAGTCAATAGGGTACCTATAGTTTGGTAGTCGACAAAGGGAACTATTGAACCTTCTGGCAGCAACATTTTACTATCTTTCTAATAACAGATTCCTGAAATTATTTAGTTCCAGAGAGATATTTACGTATTTTTCTTTCGGGTGATTTTTCATGAGAAGAAGTAACAATAAAAATTCCTAAATGCTTACTAAAATTGCTTTCGCTGTGAAAAACGTAAATAATTGAGTCATAGAATAGGCAATTCTGAACTATGATACAATATCATTGGCATATGTCGGGAATTGCGCTTGGCTATTTACAGAAGACACACGTCTAACAAATATATCGTGGAGAAAAGATATAAAAAACAATTTGGTCTATTTATTTGCTTTTTGATTCCTTAAAGGATAATGGATATAGAAACACTCAGAAGTTGTTAAGTACTTTATAGTGTACGCACAACAACTTTTGATTTGAGTGATTAAATGAGGATTTATTACACTACTAAAACCACAAACATTTTTGTAAAATGTCTCAGTAACCCTCATTTAGCTGTAAAACGTCGATAAGAACTGGGTCCTTATAGATTACTCTTCGGAGATTAGTAATAACTGGAAATATTTTCAATAATAGCTCATGAACATTCTAGTATCATTGCATTAAGACCAGTCTGTTGTCTAGGCGGTCAGCTTGGCGAAATCCCTGCACTATTGTAGTCCCATTACAGACCGGAAATTGCTACTTCTTTATTGAATAAGCTCCTTGATTACCTCCCAATACTGAGTGAACTTCGAAGCCCGTTTACAGCTCAATTAATACAATTTATTAAGGAGTCGCCAGCCTCAATGCCATTTCCCTTTTGCGGGGGGATAATGTCTTTACATATTTAACAGACAGACGCATACATGATTAAAGCTTCTAATTAAGAAATTGACAACCATGAATTATTTCAATTAATTCGTTCTCCCCGTGACTCAAACAAAGCACGTTTCTCTAAATTGCGCTTAATTTTTTATGGAATAAACATTGATCTTTAGAATAAGGAAAAGAGTGGTTTTATATACTTTCTCCTTTGAAAGCGAAATACGAAAGCCAAAAAGCAGGGTGGAGTGGGGATAATAACTCCACAAGCATTACTGGAATTACAAAAGAATAAAAAAATACGTATATTCTTTCTCGGTAAAATCTTACTCTTGAGTGAATTCCTGAAGGCTCTTAAGTTGCCCCTCGCCCTCGAGAACTTGTATGGTTTCTTTAACCTACCAGATAAAAATTCTTTTTATCTTTCCACCCCCAATGTGAAGCAGTTATATATTGGTGATTAGGGTGTCGCTGCTCTTTGTCCTGGCTTCTTTGTGCTGTGCTTTCCACTGATCTGGGCTCTGTACAATACCTACTAAGACCAGATTTACCGGCATTCCAACCCTCTTATGGAGGATTTAAAATGGCTGTTTCTCCTTTAGAAGTATTTCAGAAAAGGAAAATGCTCTGTTTAAGTAAAAATGTTTTCACTAGAAAGTATAACCTTGTTGGAGAAATAATATATCAGCCATGATGACCTGTCCAGCCTTAGAACTACATACACCAGGCTATCTTCAATAAGAAAAACAATAGGAGTAATAATGAGAAATGAGTAAGCCTCCCTCCCAACTCCCTAAAAATGGATTTTGTTATATACTGTGATATTTTAGTGTCTATTACACATTTTATTCAATATATAAACAATTATCATTTGGTACATCTAAAGACACAAACAAGAGAAGTTATTAACAACAACAATAAAAAAATTAGAATATTCGCTATCGCTTCTCTTTAATGAGTCACACCGAGTCTAATATGTTACTACAGTATCCTAGTACACAGTATTTAAGCTACAACAGCAATATATACAATCTCATGAATTTAAATATCCTCAACTATATATAAAATTTAATTAATTTCTACAATATCTATCAGTTTTTGTTTCCAAACTTTCACCCCGAGTTTTCCTTATCTAATATACCACAATATCAGCCATAAAATTTATCTGTTATCCCAGCGCCTTCTATCTCTATAAAATATTCAATACAGTATCTAACAGGTCCTATGTTTAATGAAGCACAAAAGTCTTTTCTGGCATCCTTCCAAAATTTCATAGAAGTATCTAATATTATAGAATTTACTCAATACCAAACCAATAATCGCCTCTTGCTTTTAGTCTGACTTTACAGAACCCTTCTATTTCTACTCTTGAGCAAAAAGCAGAATTGAAAGACATAGTATTCATTGTAGCACACATTTAAAAATATCCTTACTCTCATGTTAACACTCAGTGAGCGATTACCAGAAAGTTCAGGCAAAGGTGTTAAAAATTACATTACTTTGATTTTAATAGGTTAAACAGAATGTTTTAAACATACATATTTATGGCTCATTTAAAAAAAAAAATAAGAAAAATAACCTTGTCAAATGTAGACCAATCCTGTTATATGACTTGGTATGACAGAGAACGGTATATGTAAGCACACCACGCAATCTTCAAAATACATGTATTGCTTTTCGTAAGTCCTTTAATCTCTGCATAGCTTGAATGCACCGAGGCATCAATAATAGCATTGTATACTATTCAAATGTCAGTATTAAATTCAGTTTGTGAATATTGGGTTACGTATCATATTAATGTAATATTATGTGTCATAAAATTAATAACCCCATGTCCTATGTCACCCATTTAAATTGTCCAGTACACATATTAATACCACTGACGTTTGTTAATCACAAAAAGAGTTATGCATTTGCGTAATGAATACTCTTCATTTCATTTTATTCGCGAAATATAAAACGAATGTATTATTTGAGCTAGTTGTATTCAACTGCAAGTTGAAGTATAGTTGCAGTCAACTGCAATGAAAACGTTAGCTATCTCATACAGTATTCACCTCCGTGTTGATGAATAGTATGAAACAATGTAATTACCAATATAATTTTAGTTTTAATTTTTATCTTTAACTAACCAAATATCAAGTGGTGAACTTACTGTTTTCTCGAAAGGCTCAGCCTGTTTTTTTACTCAATGAAATAAGCTTCCATTAACTTGACAGGTTACATGATTAACATGTTCCCCCTCACTATGGGTGATTAGTGCCCTATACCATAATCCATTCATTGAAATCTTTTCATTAGTTTGTAATAGTGGGACTTTACAAAATTCAAATGGCAGGTAACATAATTTTCCGAATATCTGGCACCCAGGGTAACGTTATACCCAAGCTGAAATATTCATTCTGACTATTGAGCTGAAATATTTAGGTTTCCAATTTCAATTCCTCTATATTTTTAGTATATATCTCTCATTTCAATAAGCATTGATATTAAATTGATAAAAAAGGGAATATAATCCACTTTGTGTCAATCGAGAAAACTTTTAAGAAATCATGAACTTGTGACCTAATCAATCATAAATACCGTGTGCTAGGGGTTACTTAGGGTGTCAGACTTTACCTCCTACCACTCTCGTTTGCTCAAATGAAATGTTCCTGCTCTTTCCATTTTGTTATTCAGCTGATTATGATAATACGATAGTTTAGGAAATACAAACCGTCTTGGCATCTTATTCCTTCCTTCTCCCTTCTTTTAACTTTAGTGTACGTGAAATAAAAGCACTTTTTGAAATATTAGTAGAACGGCTATACCACCTTAAGTGCATATAAACTCAATATTTAACTGGTATTTTATTCTCTTTATGGCTTATAGCCTTCATCCGTTTGCCCCATAAAGCGGGTTATTTGCTATAGCTGAGTAGACAAAGTTATGTTGTTCGATAATACTAGTGAATTGTGATTTTTTTGTATTTTTGGAGCTGCACGTACAATATATTATATATTTGAATGCAGCGCGAAACATTACCCGAATACAATGTTTCAATTTCATAGATTGTATCGGCAATGTAATTAATTAGAATTAGTAATTTTACGAGCTCGTTAAAACAGCTGAAATATTAGTGTTTAATTAATTTACTATTGCAAGCAGTCATATAGACAGTGGTATGCATAGATTGGTCTACTTTGGAGGGCTCATTATTTCAGTTTCCAATACCTCGCTGGAGGCAAGTGGTTCCTCCATTAAAATCCCATATACACCATGCTTGCTAATACTCAGTGGGGGAATATCTCTTGCCTCCCAGTTTTTCAGCTTGGCGCCCTCCCCACACCTGGCACAAATAACGTTTTAAACAGAAAGGGGATTTGTCTTATCCAAATATTATTAATATTGAAGCCCTGAATATATCACAATTACACATTATTCGGGAACACAATTTTTTTTATTTTATTTTTAATGTAGAATCTGTAACAACTGTTTGTTAACCGTTCTTGACAAATATACAGCCATTAGTAAAACTCGCTACTAAAAGGTATTGTTATAGTTATTATTATTATTATTTATTAACGCCCACGTTTTGCAACTAAGGCTAGTTGGGACAAGTTATCTAGAGGTCACCACCCTTTTCTAGCCAGGGTGGGACTTAGGATGTTATTTAATGAATTTCGTCACTAAATAATTTCCTTTGCCCAGGCGAGAATCGAACTCGTCACTCTAGGTTTACCATGTGAGATTATACTCAACGCTTTAACTCACATGGCTAACCTGAGCCCCAGTGTTTCTTTTGTTATAGTTACAATTAAAGAAACAATCTTAAAATACACCTTTTAGTACGGTAATTAAATATTTATTTCACGTAAATGATATGAAGGAACTTTAGAATTTCCGTAATCATTATTATTTTATGAAGGTCATTCGTAATCATTATTATTTTATCATTATTTATATTATTATTATGAAGGTTCTCACTTTACTAATGAAGTCACTAATTTTAACACTATTATGTGTCATAAATTACCTACTTTCAATACTATCTATTCATCGCCTTATAATATTTCAGAAAATAATTTTCAAATTCACTTAGTATAATAAAATCCATATTCCATATTTTTTTCTAATAGATAATATTTTCTAATTATCCTGATTATGTAAGTACTTACGTAAATGGGCTCTTACTCTATGTTTTTCTAGTGTTCCTTTAAATACATTTTTTCTTTTTAAAAAGTTGTGATATAATCTTTTTAAAACCTAGACAATTAAAGAAACAATTTCAAATACGAAGGAAATGTTTCTATTAGGCCATTTCCTTTTTCCAGAAGAACAATGGTTTTCTTTTTTTTCATTCCATTCCCTTAGTTTTCCAGACTTTTTTTTTCTCTCACCTTCTCGAAAAATAATTATAATCCACCGTCTCGCGTGCAGTTGAATGAAGTCGAAAGTAGCATTAAACGGGGAAATAAGGGACGTTAAACTCCTTAGTTGTCTGCAGTTGACTTCGCCCTGAATATTTAAAAGACGCACGACTGTTCCTCCTGTGTTTCCTTTTTTCAAGAGTCTCCTTCTTTATTCATTTATTCCTTTATTTATCTTTTCTTTTTTTTTTAATTATCCTTGTATTTTTCTACCGTTTGCTCCAACCCACTACCCGCTTAATGGTTTTTCCTTGCTTAAACTAGCTGCATTATTCATTTGTACTTTCATTTTTATATGAAGAATTACAAAATTTTATTGTTTTTAGTATCTTCTTAAACGTGTAATTTCACTTTCTAAATTAGTTTAGTTTACGTTTTATTTGTTTATTTTTAAGGTAAATACTACATTGTAAATTGATAAATTGATCTTACGGAAGTGTGTTTGTCTTGCATGAATACATATTCATAAATAGTGGTGAATAAGAAAAGTTAATCAACGCATTCGAAATGCTGAATTCTAAGACAGGTCTGTTGGCGGTACACCGGATGGCCCAATTCAGTGATGAATTCCGTATGTATGTAATTTATAAATAATGTTTTGGTAGAAAGATTATTAATTTCTTTAAATAAACTAGTAGTTTTTGCCAACATTAGTTGTACAAGTGTTAACTTTCTATATATATTATATATATATATATATATATATATATATATATATATATATAATCAATAAAATGTAAATAATATACTAAAATTCCAATTTTTGGCGGCATACAATATTTTTAAATAAAATGTGTATTGTCCTTTTGTTTCCAAGAGAAAAACTTCAAGTCATGTTGAATCCATTTTATTATTCCGAATTTTATAATATGAAAAATGTTGGAAAACTTAAGAATAAAGAGCAGGTTTGAATCTATGAAAGTCTAAAACTAACTTTAAAGGGAAAAAATCAATGTAAAGTGATACTTCAAGGAAATAGTATGGTATAATCACTATTCACGTATTCCTTAGCGGACCCACAATAAATGTTTTTAATTAATATATATATATATATGGTATATATATATATATATATATATATAAATATATATATATATATATCAGAGCAGTGGTCTTTTTAGACATCTAAAACTTAAAAAGAATAAGTGGGATGAACTAAATACTTTTTTTTATTATCAAGGGGACTATCATTCCTATCTATCAAGAATGGGGCACAAACCTCAAGGGAACTCTGAGTCATGTAAGATCCATTAGGGATATTATTATTTGCATAACTATCAATAACATGATTGGCTCAAGAGACATACTCAAGTGATTGTATGATTAAGTGTAGTGCAAGCTAAATATATAAAATGATCCTACCGTAATATCATGTGTTTATTGAGGTTTCAGGGGCAGGATATCTGAGAAGTCTTGGGGTTCTTATTTATTTTTTGTCGAGGGTTCGAATCCCATATTATTCTCAGATTTAAATCGGTAGAAATCTCTCGAGATATAGAGATGGCGTGGCAAGAATCTGGAACTTAGATTTACCCGAGTTACTTGAGCATAGTAGGCGTCCCTCTATTATATACTCCGTGTAAATTGTCATCCATAATTCTTGCCAAATATTTTAATAGATGAAATTGGTTTATAATATAATATAATATAATAAACATATCATGCAATGGTATCGTCTTCTTATCACATTTCGGGTTTAGCAGATTTCCCCTAAACCGAAATAATTTATTGAGATTGTAAATTTAGAATTTTCGAAAAATTCCTTCAAATGTGCTCAGATCCTATCTAGAAGATTACTTTGGTCCAGTAACGGGAGAAATCGTCTCACAAGGAGGGGTACACAAGTTTTACATACCACTCTTCATAAAAAGTAATTTTTTAACAGTTATCGTTTTATGCTTGTTTTCTCTAATTATAATGCTAAATAATTCCTGATATATGTATATATATATATATATATATATATATATATATATATAATTGTAATTATATATTTTCCTTTAAGTCAAATATTAGTGAAGTTCATGGCATTATTTAGTTGCAGTCTGTAGTAAACCCTCACTTCTACTCATTTTCCATTTTCACTTTAACCAACTAAATCAATAAATACCTCATGTCCTTTGTGCTTAGGAAATAGAGAATATAATGGGGATTGACGTCATGAGCGGTACTATGTAGGAGGTGTGGAACCTTCCGCCAGGTCCGATCTCCCATTATCATTTCTGTAAACCAGCCCGTCCAGCCCGAAAGAGAGCTTTGCTCTTCCGTTCCACTAACCCCATCAGTGAAATTGCATAGCTTACCGAGGGAGAGTGTCTGCCAACCTCAAGTCCTAATTTCCCTAAAATATCCCGTCAGAAATATTTACATTTTTGTCCTTTCACGTAATTAATTGTTGACTTAAATTGATCTATATTTACTCCCAATTTTTCTCAGTCCGTTGACTTTTAATCAAATGAGTATGTGTGTATATATATATATATATATATATATATATATTCATTGGCTTCCGTTATGAATTTCACTAACTCTGTGGTCTAACGACTAATCAACCAAAAGTTGCGTTTACTTATACCAAAATAGTAATATTTTAGTAATAATGATATTCTCGTGACAATTTGTCTTATCCATCTATATTCTATTTATCACGTGATAACAGTGTTCTCGCATTTAAGAGACATAACGCAACACTCATAAATTTTCTGATTATTAGTGGCAACTTGTTTTAGCAGATTTCCCTTAAGGGAAATCAGCTATTGAGGTCGTACTCATGACGCGATTTTTGAAAATATTCTTCAAATGTCCATCGATCCTATCCAGGAGATGACGAAAATGAGGTCCGTTCAAAATTATATATATATATATATATATATATATATATATATATATATATATATGCCTGTTAACGCTCTAGCGGTCGCAATCTTTATTTGATCGTTACCAAACTCGATATTTTAACGTTTGATGCAAAAATACAGATCAAGTTCGTTAATGGCTGAAATCGGACCAGTGGGAAGGGGGGTTTAGAGGGGGATTTTCGAAAATTCGAAATATCTCCGTTACCATACGTCGGATCACAAAAATGTATAGAACCAATCATATTGTAAATTAAATTTACTACTATTATTGTTCTATACATGTATTCTCTATCTTGAGTATTAACCGAGATATTGGCATTTTGTTTTAAATTTGGGCCGATAACGTATGACGGAATTTCCCACCAATTGCTAGTTCGGCCCTTTGCCGTAACTGTTCGTCTCTCGTATGGAGATTTCTCTATTGTATAACTTCACGTGGGAAATCTGCTTAGTTTACGCAGCCCCTGCGTGACGGACTTTTATGTTAATATTAAATTTATGTCTTTGTTTTATTCAATTTAATTAATTTATTTTTGGCTCCATGTGTGTTAAGGTGTAGGTAAACCTATGGTGTTGGCTTCGAATTTTGTGTGGGTAATAGGCATTTATTTAGTGACAAAGTTATTAAATAAAATCTGTAGTCTCATCCTGACTAGAAAACGGTAGTAACATATATATAACCCGTCCCGATTACTCTCAGTAGCTCGAAGTGGACATTAGTATATTTAAATTTTCCTTTCAATTTAATTTAATATAAATTTATACCAATGGAATCAATATAAATGAGACAATATATTAATAACCAACTTATGAATTAATATAAAAACGCATCATTACTTGGAAATTCCATCGCAATTACACACAAGACCTCCGATATCATAAAACACCAGTAGTCTTGCTGTCTTCGTTTTTAATACGGGTCATTTATTTGAAATTCGTCTTTTTCGTATGAAAAAAAATGAGTTTATCCGTTTAGGTAAAGTGATTTAGGAGAAGAATGGACGCCTAATCTGGTCACAAAGGTCTACCGGGATGCGCCTGTCTCTCGAGATATATTTCAGAACTTGGGTCACATCCCGTATTTCCCTACGGGCCACGAAACAAAAATGGGGCGTCGGATTTCTGGGCACGGTAGATGAATGTTTATGGAGCTCGCAGCCTCCCTTCTGCTCATTTCTTTTTTATACTCGCCCTCGTTCTGATGACTAGGAGGACATCCTTGCCGATTAGAAATGAAGACAAGTTACGGGTATTGGCTTCGAAATCAGGATCCCAGTAGTTACTCCCATCCCTCCCACTCTAATGCCCTATACCGTAAATGAAATTCTTCCTTCCAGGACGCGGAATTCCTTATGCCCCTATAAATCGTTCTATGTTCAATCTTATCACTGTTTATAGCTCTAGAACATCCTTTCCATACCAATGGTAAAAGCTGGTTTTAATAATAAACTACGTAGGATTTTCCGTTTTATGTTTTACCCGCGCTATGTTAGTTAAATGTTAATATTAGGAAATTGCCAGTGTTAGTTTTGTATTTTTTTTTAAAGATAAGTTACAACCTTGCACAATCAATAGCAATGTATTTGAAACCATTGTCTTACCTAACTTTATAAGCGTCTCTAGGATAGACTGCTATTTATGACGTGAGCAAGTATTAGACTAGATATAAGGTGTCAACAGAACACGATTGCATCCCATTAGGGTTACGAATTCAGGATTTACAAATACTGTTATAAGAAAGTTTGTATGCATGTTTTATGAGGAATATACTTTTTTTTCTTATACATTCAGTATTTTCTGAAGTATCTGGCATCTCACACTTTGTACTTCATTTCTAATGCCACACCGACACAGGTCCTTCACAAAGTCCTTCAGTCATTGGGTCTATTAACGCTCCAATTTCCGGGAAGACTAAAAGACATTGTCCACGGCCCCTTCTCAGAGGGCCAATGTACCTATTCCAATCTTGCCTCCATTATGACCGAAATTGATCCTCGGACATTGAGTAAGTAATATCTTCTTAATTTTATGGGATCAGTAAATTTTTATTTTCTCTTTAGACAGTGAAATTAAACAAAACATATTTATAGGCAAACAAAACGCTCAAAAAAATAATTGGAACGGAAGAGTTTATTTATTTTGTTCAGATTGAATCAAACCTCTTTTTGCATCTAAGTTTAATTTAGAGCGTTTATCTTGTACTGGTGTACTTCATGAACACCCCTGCATTGAAGTGGCTCATCCAAGAATTGAGCTATTATTTGCCCTTTTTATTTTTTATTACATGGCAGATCGCACCTGATGATTGAAATGTCGGATGCATTGAGTTTGCATTCTATTATAAGTTACCAATACAAATGGCAATTGCTTTAGAATTAGCACATTTATAGCATTTGAAATACAACTATATGTATAAACATATACAGTTATCTATCTCAATGTTTTAAATATTCTCCTAAAATATGATATAAATGAACTATTTTGCTATGTTTTGTATTGTTGGAATGAATATAGAGATGATTGCTCTCACTGATCGCTTGATCATATAACGATATATGAACAAATGTTGTGCGGTGAAGTTGTAAGGTTTGTGGAAATAATATTGTTTGTCCAGTGGGTTGGTCACACCCCTTTTACCTGAGCATATAAAAAGTCGGGGGTTGGAAATTATAGATTGTATAGAAAGAAGAGGAGCCTGCAAAAAAAGGGGTCATTCTACTCACTACCCCCCCCCCCTCCCTGCCCCCATACCGCCCTCTAACACTCAGAATTTTTCCCAATTTCACAAACAACACAACATAAAGAAAATATAGTTTTTACTCATATTTGTTGCTAATTTTCTAGTTTCGCTATTCATAGTTTCTAAAAATGATTTTTTTCTAGTTGACTTGAGCTTTGTCCAATTTATTTGATTTGCTTTTTCCCCCGTCGGGCCAATCTGTCTCTTCTATACCCTTTTCGAACATTAATGAATAGGCTTCGGCATACATTTTTGTTTTCAATATTGAGAGCGGTTTCACGGTTTTAAAATCGTATTTGCCATAAAAAGGGATTTAAATCATCTCAGACAAGTATTGCACTTAAATTAAATTATAGTGACTGATTATTCAGTTAAGCTGACTATTAGAAAAATTGTCGCCCTGCATGATTCTGTTCGATGTCAGATAACTCATTACTAAACTTATTGCAGAGGTGCTGCTGCTGCTGCTGTTCGTATTGTATTTACGGATCTGCAACTATCTTGCACCAGTCACTCAAATTTACCATCTAGGATCTTCTAATTGAAGATACCGTTATTCTAGCTGAGATCATCTTCTCTTCTCTATCTAGGCATGACTCTTCTTCTAACCTCACTATCTGTATTATATATAATGTTTTCATGTTCATGATGTTTTTATAATTACCAATAATAATAATATCTGTTAATGCAGTACTATTTAGTATTAAAAAGACAAAGATTGGCTTCAAAATTTCTGTTAAAATTCTATGACTTTCTTTCTTTCAAAATGGCCCTAGACTGAATGTAGTTTCCGAATAAAACAATATATTGTGGAAACTTTTTCAGTATTTTAACAATATAATACGAATTGTATACTTCATAGTAACTTAACAATATACTTGCATATTATCATAATTTAATACGAAAATCTGTTTCCGAATAAAACGATATATTGGAACGTATTAATTGACTGATCAAAGAAAATCCTCCAGTTAATGCTTCCTACTGTAAAAGACTTTTTTGCCGAATTGTTTTAACATTTTAAATTTAAATATCGGCATTGTATTAACGATTTTTTTAAAATAAAAATAATTTCTTCCTAAAAACTATTTTGTTTTAATTATATTTACCAGGACTCAAAAATCTCATGTTTTTATAGAACGTACAAATTTATTAACTTCTAAATCACATTACACTAATAAAATAACCAAATGAAGAACTAATTTCACCTCGAAATTTGTTTTTAGTAGGGTACGTATATTTTAATTATACTCATTAATCATTAAAGGTCGAATTGTGACCTACCTAGTATCCTATAAAAAATCCCCAACCTTTAACACTTTTTGATCCGTAAAACTTAGTGTTAAGAGTATTTGTCGAGAGAACTGATATTTCATTTGCACAACTATTTCACTAACGTTCATTAAAAATGGGTTCAGATCTTAAATAGGCGCAGACAGAAGTAGGCATGTCATTATATGTCAAATGACGAGTTAGACTTCCTCGCTGGGCTAGTCTTTTGAGTATTATGCGGCACCTTGGATTTCAGCTCCAGAGATGCTTATCGGTAAAAATTTCATTTTTCAAATTTTCGGAGCTCCTACAAAATCATTCTTTAGGGATTATTTAAAACTAAATCTTTAAATCTGAGCTGGGGGAATATGAATATATAGTGATCTCTCAATAACAATAACTCAATATATCACGTCTTATTCAAGACTTATACTCCTGATGGGATATACCCAAAAATATTTCATGGCCTAATTCATAATTAAGCTTTCTTTGTGCTAAAGACAATACCATAGATTTAACTCATATGGTTTCATAATATGTTTTAATTAATTAGCGAGAGCTGTTTTTTGGAAAATTACGGGAGGAATAACGAAGTAATTTCTGTTAAGATATATGTTAATTCATCGCGATATCGTTCACGAATTTATTTTCAACAGGAAAGGGTTTGGCTGAAGGTAACGTTCGTGCACCGATAAGCTCCGAAGAAAGTCCGCCTTAGAAAGCTCTGCCGTCTTCATATAAATCAACCTCCTTCCCGCTACTTCGTTAAGTACGAAAGAACCCATTCAATATCTCTCTCTCTCTCTCTCTCTCTCTCTCTCTCTCTCTCTCTCTCTCTCTCTCTCTCTCTCTCTCTCTCTTTCTGTTTTTCATCCCCTGCCCCTATCTTTTATACCCTTTCTCTTTTCATATCATTCTATCCCTCTTCAATTCTTTTGGTCGGTAGAACAAATCTTTTTGTGTCTCCCTACTCTACTAATTTCTCTTATTCTAATCTCCCGTTCAACCACAGCCATACTAACTCCATACTCGATCTAACTCATCGCATATTCATACTCACTCGAACTTTTAATTGTTGCATTACAGCTATCCATATCATAGCATATCTATATATGTCAAGACATTTACTGTCCCTTAAGTATATATTCCGATCATTTACCCATCGTTATTTTAAGATATCTTGTATCTCACAAATACTTTTAGTTATTTAAACTAATACCATTCACCCAATCGTACTTTCAAATTTGTTCTATTCCATCCTCTTCCTCTCATGTTCTTCTACTATGAAGGATATCTCACTAACTTATGCCCTTGTTGTTTATTAAATACAGTACTCAGTATTGGCAAATAATTAATCAATGGGAATTTCCAATGCAAGGAAAAAATTCAAAAGATAAGCATATTGAAAATCTGATCAGTATAATTTCTGAGCCTTTTTATCAAATTGGGGGAAGGAGAAGGGACAGCTTTCAAAACAGAGCATGATTTAAGACTTTTCATTACATATATAAATAAAATTCCAAAAAATGAAAGCTTTGGGCCCTCTAATGTCATTATTTTTTTTAGCACTCGTGTACACACTCTCTACGAATAAAACACCCCCAATCTACTTAAAGAACGGGCGGAGTGATTCGCCTGCCTCCTTGAAGCTGCCCCGTCCGAGGGATATCTGCTAAGCTGCTTAGAGTCCCGTAGCCCTGACAGGAGTGGCGATAAAACCCTCCTGAGGGACAACATTCTTAGCAAATTAACAATGAAAGTCCTCTGCCTTTCTCAATCTCATGGACTTGTTTCCCCAAACTAAAGAAACAAGATAAAATACATACCCAGTTCCAAGTTCCCATCTATTTCACCTTTCTATGTGAATATAGTACTTCATTATTAAAAAGGCATCAATTTTTTTTTAGAAAATGATGGGTCAGCTCCGAGCATCTGGTCTCTGCTATCAATATGATTTTCATATCTGCTGCTCTACGTATTTCTCCCTCCAAGTGTTTAAATACGCCGCTGAATATTCACTTTCATTTCATTTCCTGTGCACACCAGAACTGGGATACTGTTGATAATGTAGTGTCAGCGGGGTCAAAGTTACAAGAAATAATATAGCGAAGTCAGAATTTCATTATTCCTAAAACGATTTTTTTTTTTTTTTTTTTTTTTTTCCACGCCGAGTATCCCTCTAACGTGGGAATTTATTTAAATGTTGTGTGCTCCATCCATTGGATACTACACACATTTCAGCATTACATTATAATATTTCTTATATAATAATTGTAACACATTATGAAACAATAAATTAATTAAATAAAAAAAAAAAGTAAAAAAAAAAGAAATAAAATAAAACATATGTAACATTACATTAAACTGATGTGTTAACCCAAGGTTTTGAAATTTTTTATATTGTAAGAATTATTAAATATGGAAACGAAAATAAAATTTACTTAATTCATTCATTCATTCATATATAGCTACTGAGATTCATCAACCTCCATAATTCGAATTACAGAAGTCCCCAGTCCTTCTAATGGTTCTCATACACACGTACTCACATGCACACATATGTGTGTGTGTTTATATATATATTGATTTTTTAAGTTTATTTAGAAATTCATGAAGGTCGAATCTGTCAATATTTAGTCTCAGAATGCTAAGCAACTGAAACTATAGTAATAAAAGATTTCTAATATTTTATTTTATTTAACAGTGGATCTAAAATGTATAGTTTCACATATTCCATCAAATATGATGTTATTTAAAAAAATATTTCCTTGCATTATTTGTCAAATAATAAATCTTGAATAAAAAGAAAGTAGTTATAGAATAAATGCCTAATATTAATCTGTGGCTATAATTAAATAATAATAATAATACCTTGAATAAAATGAAAGTAGTTATAGAATAAATGGTTAATATTAATCTGTGACTGTAATTAAATAATAATAATACGTTGAATAAAATTAAAGTAGCTATTGAATAAATACCTATATTAATATGTGGCTATGAATAAATAATAATAAACCTTGAATAAAATGAAAGTAGTTATAGAATAAATACCTAATATTAATCTGTGGCTATAATTAAAAAAGTCCGTCACGCAGGGGCTGCGTAAACTAAGCAGATTTCCCACGTGAAGTTTTACAATAGGGAAATCTGCCTAATAACAACTGTAGTAGTAAGAAACCTCTAAACCTAAAACATTATTTAGGGCGTAACAACCCAGTAGTTTTTAGCCCCAAAAAACAGTTGACCTAACCTCTAAACCTATTCACGAGGGGCGAAGTTAAAGAAACGGCCGCCAGAGCTCTCGCCGGAAAGTTCGAACATAGCCTACTGGTGACCAGTATCACGCAGAATACAAATGCAAATATCTCGGTTAATATTCAAGATACAGAATAAATGAATAGAACAATATTTATAGTAAATTTAATTTGCAATAAGATTTATTCTATACAATTTTTCGATCCGACGCATAATAACGGAGATATTTTGAATTTTCAAAAATCCCCCCTCTAAACCCCCCCCTCCCACTGGTCCGATTTCAGCCATTAACGAACTTAGTCTTTCTTTTTACATAAAACGATTAAATTCCGAGTTTGGTAAAGATCAAACAAGAATTGCGACCGCTAGAGCGTTAACAGACAAATATATATATATATATATATATATATATATATATAATTTTGAACGGACCTCATTTTCGTCATCTCCTGGGTAGGATCGATGGACATTTGAAGAAATTTTTCGAAACTCGCATCATGAGTACGGCCTCAATAGCTGATTTCCCTTAAGGGAAATCTGCTAATATACCTTAAACTGTTCTGGGCAGTCATAGTGTTTGCTGGGCCTGGGTCTCTACAACCATCTTATGCCATCAGCGCTGTGAAAAGAGGGTCCTTCATTTTGGGTGGGGTTGGAAGATATTTTCTATTGTAAGAGGTGACGATGAGAGTTGCTGATGTGGTTTTATTCGGAGTGGTAAAAAGTTGCTAGTGTGATAGGCGTGTTGAATGGGCGTTGTCAATAAAACAACAAAAACATATATTCTGTATTGTCAGTGGTTCTTTTTGGAATTATTCTAGTAAATTAAATGATTGAATAGATGATTTGTGTGTGTGTGTGTGTGTTCTTTCTAATTTAATTAAGTCAATAAATACATTAACATCATTAATTGGGGAATTTTTTAAATGGTTAGCTTATTACATTATTTTGAGAATTTTCTCCTCTGTTAGGAAATACATACTTTCAATATATACCTGAAAATGTAAAATAATGAATTTTAAATACTTGAGCAATCTCATTATTTGTGTAATTTTACTATTATTGAAGATATAAAAATATTACCAAAGAGTCCATATTAATTACTAATTACTCAATGTCCTAAAACTCCTATTTTTTGGTTCCATTGGCAGTTTTAGCATTTGACTCTGTGAAAATTAGCATTTCCAGAGTGTGAAAATTTAATGTCATTCCAGAATTTTTCTTTCGCACGTCTCATTAGTAATTCTAACCACCGAATTAAATTAATCATGAGGACGTCAAATGCATTTCACCCTTCGTTGACCTGTGATGGTTAATTTGTGGAGCGTCCCCGAGCTGAGAGGTAGATAGCTATCAGAATATGGGAGGGTATAGCAGGGACTGGTATGTCATTTGGTCGTTGATGCATTTTGGTTAACTTAATTAATGTTTAATGTTTTTAGAACAGTAATTCAATATACATTAATCCTGTTTTCAACAATAGAATCAATCCTAATGTTCGTCTAACTATATTTAATTTAATATTTTCTAAGGTGACGATTTCTGTTTTAGGAAGTACAGTCTTATTATAATTTGGCATCCAGTGTTAATTGAACAATCAACTTGTTTTAGTTTCTAATTTCACTCATGAAAAGAGGGATTGTAATTTTTTTTTTATTATAACATTATTTATCGACGAACTCACCAAATAAAATCCTTCAAAAGCTAGAAAAGGGTGGTAACCTCTAGATTACCCGTCCAGATTAACCTTATTTGCATAAATTAGATGATAAAGTAGATATTAATAAATAACTTAAAATATTACTTTATATTGAATACATATAGCAAATTACGGTAGTGATTTTCTTTTCTTTAAATATTTATTTGAATATCACTCTTTGAATCTACTCTAACTTTTTATTAACGATCTTAATACATTTATTCATTGTAATGGTGTTTTGATATATTAATGGTATGATTGCATAGCACGCTTAATTATTTCAACAACCATTAGATTAATTCAAGTTTTTAATCAGGCAATGAGAAAGCTGTTAAAATCGTGGCTTCCTCTGACCTGGGACAAAATCTTGAAATAATAATGAGCCAATAAACTCTAATAGAGCTACTTATACATATTTTCCACACTAGGAGCTTCTGCTTGATATGGCAAACGATGATCCTTTAGCGGATGAAAGACGAGGATATTTACGTCTCCTTCGCTCCTATATTTTCCTTAAGTTCATCGATCTTAACTAATTAGCCCATTACCTCAACAAGAATAATTTGACTCGATGTTTATCCTCCTTAGAGAAGAGGGGAGTGAGAGGGAGTATTAGAGAGTTAAGGCCTTTTCATCCAATGGAATTATGAGTTATCGAGTTAGGATAAAGAATGTGCCCGAGGCTGAAGAGTTCTGGTTATTTAATCGGATTAAGGCAGTTACGAGTTGAGTTGGGCCGTAAAAGCCCTTGCAGGAGTTGGGAGTAACAGGCCGATGGTGTTAACATGGAACCATAGTGGACGGTTACCACAGACAGCCCTCACCATTCTCTGAAGAGACGCACTCAAGCACTCTCTTAGCTACTAGTCACTTATTCTATACACCTTAGTGTGAAAGAAAACTGATCTCTGGAACTATTCAGCCCATAATGGCCTCAATAGATCATACACGGCTTGGAATATGGGATAAGTTCAACAGACCACTTATTTGTCTTATAATTGTTTTCAATACCTTGTCACAAAATACCCGAGAGCAAGGACGTTAAGGAAAAAAAATATTAGAAAGACCTAAATAAAGAACTATAAATATTCAAGAAAAATTAGCAAAATAATGCTACACAGTACATATTTTACACTGGACAGGTATTATCGATATAGTAGAAAAGAATGAACAGAGAATTTGGAAATTAGCCAACGTTTCTGAGTGTTATTAGAGATTTTTAATCATCAGTTTTCTAGTCTACTTTTTGCATTTTTTGTTGGTCCCTGCTTCAGGTGTTCAATTTATATTTTTATGAAAGTTTTTTTGGGCAATATGGGCATACCCCGGTCACTGGAAAAAGCTGTTTTGTGGGACAAGAGTTTATAAAATGACAATTAGAGTTTCTGAAAAAGGCAGCTTGGGTGCTTGTAAAAATAAACAGAAAGGCATGAATATACAATACCGCTGGAGTACAGAGGCGGATGATTGGACAAGTATGTGCTATATGTGCAGTCAAGTCAAGGCAGGGAGAAATTTAATTTCAGTTTTTTAAATTAAAAAAAAAATTGGTAGAATGTACATGTCCAGACTTAATGATGAGATACATTATTTCAACATTTATCTGGGCGAAGTCTATAGGAACATATCTGAGGTGTTGGAAAAGACATAAATAATTTATGGAAAGATTTTTCTAAAGCAACATACTTCAGCTCTAGAATAAAGTGCTAGATTTAAAAAAATAAAAAAAAAAACTTGGTTAAAGCGAAAGAAAGAATAAAAAGTGTAAACCTGAATGGGGAAAGCCAAAGGGTATAAAGAATTTAGAATTATGTCATCTGTTATCTAAAGAACGCCTTGTTGAAAAACCACGTAATTGTGAGACGGTGAAAGAAAATCAGATAACGAAGAGTATTTCCAATACTGGCAGATAACAAGGAACATTAAAGATGGTGCAAGTGGTTGTTGATGATTGTGTCGTCGCAATAGAATATATTTTGCTCGAGTGCCCTCGCCTGCTAACGACGCCCTCCCCCCACTCCTTTACATGGCACCCCCCCCACTTCTCTAATTATTGTCTTTACTACACACGCTACCTTTAACAATGGGCCAGGGTTGTTAAAGAAAAAACTTGAGCCGCAGCATCCCTTTCATTCTGTCTAATTCCTCTTACCTTTTGTCTCACATCTAGCCCTAATATTCCCTCTAGCTGTTCCATTAGTTCTTCTTCATATGGACACATGCGATTCTTGCCTCTACCTTCACACTAAGGGCACTTCTCTTTTTCACCCGCAGCTCAGTTTACTGTTTTCCAGTATCCTTTTTAATGGGCAGTATTTTAGCAGATTTCCCTTAAAGGAAATCAGCTTTTGAGATCTTACTCATGACGAAATTTTTGAAAAATATTCCATATACCATTTTCAATGTCTTGGTTATTCGTATAATTATTTAAAAAGTATCAGTAACGAAATTCTCACTAGATTGAGCAATAGGGGCTTAAGTTAGTCATATGAGTCAAAGCCTTGGCCTTAATATCACATGGTAAACCTAGAGTGGTGAGTTTGATTCCCGCCTGGGCTTATAGGAATTTATTTAGTGACGAACTCATTAAATAAAACCCTTAGTCCCACCCTGGCTAAAAAGGGTGGTAACCTGTAGATAACCCGTCACAATTAGCCACGTAGCTGAAAGTGGACGTCAATAAATTTTAATAATAAAATAGATCAATAACCCATACAAACGGAACAAAAAATAATTGGGTTTGAATTTTTGTTTATAGAAGAAATCGAAAATTAGAATTCGTATATCAGAACCGAATGTAAGAATTTTCTTCAGGATATAGTAATCTATTATTATTATTATTTATTAACGTCCACTTTTTGCAACTTAGGCTAATCGGGACGGGTTATCTACAGGTTACCACCCTTTTCTAGCCAGGGTGGGATTTTAGGACGTTATTTAATGAATTTCGTCACTAAATAATTTCCTTTGCCCAGGCAAGAATCGAACTCGCCACTCTAGGTTTACCATGTGAGATAAAGGTCAACGCTTTAACTCGCATGGCTAACCTGAGCCCCCAGTAATCTATTAAGTCATATATGTATAATTGAATTATTATGTTAAATACGAATGATTTGCATAGTAAAACTACCTCTTGTAGTTAGTACGTTTATTGACTAAAGCGGTGGCGAAATTACTCCCATTTTTGTCTTGTTGGCGAATCTCAAATAAATAAATATTTCCACTCTACAGTCCGAGTAGAGATTTCCGAATTGTGACGGTGGCTTTTCAAAATAAATGACACTATTTCTTTATTCAACTGGTTCTTCAATTATCTAATTATGCAGATTAGGCATTAAGGACGGGTAAGTATCCAACTTGGAAGTCCAATAATCTCATGAAATCCGTCGCGTAGGGGCTACGTAATTAATGAATTCCTACAGGTATTTATTTATTAAGGGGTTAGTTTGAGCTTCGCCCCAGGCTGATGTTTGTATACAGAAATAAATGATTATGGTTTTCTGATATTAAATTAGATGCACTATAAAGTTAAATTGTTTGATCAATGGATATTGCAGACATGCTCAAAGATGAGAAAAGAATGGCATGAGAATTACAAACTGCCCGAAAAGTGTTGAAAAGCAACTAATTATTTCTGCTTAAAATGTTTAGAAACATAGTAAATATCGAGTTTCTTTGTTACTTTGATTTACCTTTATCGTACACGGTTATAAATGTAGTAAACATAAATAAGACAAAATACACTTAAAAATTAGTTTTGATTTTCGGTAATCATTTGTTTTTCCACTAGTATAGACAGTTTGCTTTTAACATTTCTCGTAATATTTATTTAAAGAAGGATGAGTGTCTCTAGAGGAAAATATTGTTTTCCTTTAATAATAATGCGCAAAGACGTTTTCTATGGGTAGTTCCAGGATCTCTGTCAGGGTTATACAATGGTGGGCATTTTTTTTTCTTGATAAGTCTCAGAAAATAAACTCATTCAGTTAGAGTATATGACATAAAGCTCTTTAGTGGAATTATAGCTGCCTGTAGACTGCAATTGTACTGTTCTGAAGCGGTCCATGTAAGGTCTCTCCACTGGATATCATCAAATGTTTTCATTTCAACTTCATAACTAACTTACTATGTTCAGTTTGTATAGCTGTGCCTAATGAATGGGTGGGGGTGAATGGGTTATCTACCGACCAATACTCTTAACAAAACTGGAAAAAAAAAGAATTTAAATTTAGTCAATGCAATAGACAATGTAAAGTTCAAACACGTATCTGAGTTGATCCTGGACAACGGTGAGCTCCGGGTATGGCAAGCTAAAATGATGGAGTGTAATTGTTATTAGGGCATTAAAGGTAGTAAATGAAGTGGGGTTTGGGCCTAATTTCAAGCGAACGAACCGTGACTGTACTCTTCATTTGCGCAGTTAGTGGAGTATACCTGTTGATTAGAGATAGAAGCTCACACCTACCAACCCGGCATATTCAAACAAGTTATAATTTAACTTGGGCTTCAGCTGCTAAAGGGAGCTAGGCCAGCGTAGTGGAATTGTGATTCGCCTCCGTTAATGACAGAGCAGCTGGGAGAGGTTCAAACGAGAACCACCTATTAAGGTATTAACACTAGACGTAGCGCGTTCGGTTCGGCACTAACACATAAACTACATGCCTCACTCCACGCTGGCTATATTAACATGAACAACATTGGTGCTGTTTGCTCATTCCATTAATAACTCAAAGGCTTTAGTAGCTATATTAAGTGGGCTGTGCATGAATCCTCTCCTCCACGTGTCTTCTAACACGTGAATAGGAGCTCTAAATTATATATACCAATGGTATTTGACAATATCTCATGGTGACCGAAATATTTTATGAACAGATCACTCTCCAAGAAGTATATTAATGAAATAAGTGGCATTTTTAACCATTGTTTAAATTTAAATGTAAACGTAATAAATAAATGCACTCCGCCAGGCAAATCAGATACTTGAGTTAAAGGGTGATAAAATCTTATCATATTCTATTAACTATTTCTCCCTTAGTAGGAAGCAATGGTAAAAAAGATTTGAAGAAGTTTAGTAATGCAAGCATTAAATGTAATTTCCAACAGAATGAGTGGAGAGTTTTTGAGGAGTGCTGATAGCTCAATAATTGTAGTATTTCTTTTAGTATTCGAGTCAGAGAAAAATGATATGATCGCTTGTGGGAGTTTGGCAGCATTTATGGATCCAATGCACGATGTAGATATTTACGATTTCAAGTTTCAATCCTTCTGTAAATCAGATTAAATAGGATTAATATGGGACACATGTGTATTATTCCCTTGAAATTGTGAAAAGCTTTCGTCAATACTCTTTTTTTTCACCATAAATAGTTAATTCAACAATCACTGAAATAAATAAATATGTGCACACTATACACATGCATATTAAACAGCTGATGATTTGAGCTTATTAGTGAAGGGCCATAATTGTAAATATCAGTTATGATGTCTCTTTTCTACTAGTCTCCATGTTCATAGATGTTGATTAATGATAATAGATCACCTCAATATTTTCAATTTATTTTATAACAAATATTTATACTTAAATTCAAAAAACTGATCTCACTCAATAAAATCAAATTATTTTCATCAACTGCTTAAATGCCCATCCAGTCAAAATATCTCTCATAGTGCCTACTCTCCCACCATAAATTATATTATAGGTGACGTTATAACACTATTGCGGTATGTTTGAGAAATTTATAATTTACAATTTGATGTCAGCTGAGACTAAATAGGACGATTGCAAGTATCCATAATATGGATACTTCTATTACAATGCATATTATGCATTGTAATAGAATCGCCTATTTTTGACGATAATTAAGTAATATTACTTATATGTTTACTAGTTTACTTACCTACATACAGTACAAATAAGTACTTGTAGTGGTACAATAAGAACATCCATTATTAGGATTCTTCAATATTTATTCGCGAAAACACAGAATTTATTCGCGAAATTTATTAAGTTCTTTCCATTTTTGTTTCAGGTAAGACATGAAATCTTGAAAGGTAGTTAATTACCTACGAAGTGCCGCAGATGTAACATGAAATGTTGAGGTATTTTTCTAACATATATTTAAGGAGCTTACGTTTGGGCCTGTGTATCTTCATGTTAGTCCTACAGAGGATGCTGTATTATTTCAATGAGTTATTTTAAAGAGTTAATATATATGCCTCTAGACATATTTACGTACTAAAAATTAATTCTCTTCCCTTCAATGCAGACTTACAACGGAGAATGAGTCGTAAAATATAGGGTCTTAGGAGAAAATAGAAGGCCATAAAACCATGGTCGAGCCTTTTCTCCAGTGGAATTTAATAAGTGACTGCCTCTACGTATTTTCTGAATCAGAAAAATGAGGTGCTTCAGAATGTGTTATATATTTTTTCTCATCACTCCAAAGCTCCATTGTGAAATATATTGGACCTCTCTTCTGTGAAAATAATCTTTTTAACGATAATCTGGGCATTTATTTCTTACAAACTTTCACTTTTATTTATACCTTTCTTCATCATAAATTTTTTCATTGCCTTTTCTCTCTCAGGCCCCGTTTTATATTATTCAAAATGATTTCTACTTATGTAAATCTTAAGACAAAATAATATGGTAAGTTTTTCACTAAATCTGTTTTTCAAATGTTAGTGATTTAGGGGTTTCCTAAGTACTTTACCATTCTACTGGTAATTAATAACATGATAATTATATTTGAATAACGAAATTTAGGTTAAAAATGAATGATTAATATTTCACTATTTTCAGTTTTATAATCCACGTTTAATGTGTTTGTAGGCCCCCAAAGTTGAGGGATAATTGACTTTTAACCCTTCACAGACAAGGAATATGAAAATTACATTGCAGGCAAGCTGGGTCACGGGTGACCCAGTCATATTTATAGCACATTTTTTTTCATTTTAACAAAAATATTCCAGGTGTTGTTGTTTTTTTTGTCTAAAAAAAGAAAGTATAGTTTTAAAAATTTATTTTATTTAGTAATATAAATAATATGATAAAAATACAAAAACTTACATTAGTAGGAACTATACTTAAATTAGTAGGAACGTAGAGTTCCAGACCTTTGGTCTCCGTATAGAATAAAAGATAAAAATTAAACGAGTAAACTCCTAGAAGGGAAAAAATAAGAAATTTCCAGCTATAAAAGACGAAAAAATTTAATAAAATCTTAGTGATTAAATAATTTTCAGTAAGTTATCAGTCTTTCATTTCATCTGGCAGTCCAGCAATAATTTTTCCTACTCTGAACAGTCAAAAACTTTCCTGATCAAAATAAATAGTTTAAACTCTTACAGAAAAAATATATATAAAAAAATACTCTACGGAAAAAAGAATAAGAAAATATGAGGGATAAAAAATAAAAAAAAAAGGGAATAAACTCTTAGTAATGAAAGTTCACTAATACTTCAAACTCAGAACAATCTAACAATCTTCTATTTCTTCATCTTCTTCAGGTGAGACTCTGGTAATGCATCGAGAACAAATACTTAGCCTATGCTCAGCACATAGGCTGCGATTACAATGAGCGCAGTTTGATGTACCCTTACGATCTCTTGATTTTTCACAAAAAGCACACCGACGTCTTGAAGTGCTGGGTCCAGGCTGTTTCTCAATTTCTTTTTCATCAACTCTCGGAAGGAGGGGAGGGGTACC
This sequence comes from Riptortus pedestris, assembly GCA_019009955.1. Lineage (NCBI taxonomy): Eukaryota > Metazoa > Arthropoda > Insecta > Hemiptera > Alydidae > Riptortus > Riptortus pedestris. The sequence continues at coordinate 149,804,290 of CM032228.1, read as the reverse complement.
GTGTACTCCCCCTCCCCTCCTTCCCTTACTTTACTCAGAATATTATTTTTACCAACCTCTGGGTCACCGGCGACCCAGCCTTGCCTGTGAAGGGTTAAGAATGAGAAGAGAACCCATAAGTTACGGAAAGGAATGATATTTACGTGTGCCTATTCAAAGCATGTTAAAAATGAATTAAATAAGATGAGATTGTGAATTAGGGGATAACAATTTTGGCGGAGAAGTTATGTGCACTGATATTAACCTCAAATCTCTTAGTTGGGTTAATTTCAATTATATATTTTAAATGGGCCAATTTCAAAATTTCAAAATTGTGGAACTGCTAATCTGATAATACTAGAGAAATATAAATAAGTACTTAATTAAAAAATGAATGTAGATAGTATGGTTAGTTGTTTCCAGTTTTTTTTTTAATGAGACTCCAGTTCCAAATCCAGTTAAAAATTCATATCATTGTTAACAAAAATATAGTTAATAAAGTCATATAGAAAACTGTATTTGCCAATGTAAACCGCTGTAATTTTTGATAGTTTATATTTGCAGTTTAATCACTTCCTTTGTGAACATCAGCGTCTCTAGTTTTCTTATTTCACTTAATAAACTCTTTTTACATATGATGACCCGTTCCATCAAATGAAAAAATAATTCATGCTCTTAAATATAAAATATATTTATTATTGTTATTATTTGTTAACGTCCACTTTTTGCAACTCAGGCTAACTGGGACGGGTTATCTACAGGTTACCACCCAATTCTAGACAGGGTGGGTCTTAGGGTGTTATTTAATGAATTTCGTCACTAAATAATTTCCTTTCTCCATGCGAGAATCGAACTCGCCACTCTAGATTTACCATGTGAGGTTAAAGTCAACGCTTCAACTCACATGGCTAACCTGAGCCCCCTAAAAATATATTTAGCATCCTATTATTTTTTACTTAATGAAGTGTAATTTATTTTATTATTGAAAAATTATTTCTTTACAATAATCGCCCATGTAAGTTAGCAATAAAAAACGTTTACGTGAATTGCAATTTGAAATTAATATTGATAAAAGCCACAGGCTTCGAGAAAATTAATCAATTGTTTCTGAATCCCAAACATATCCCTTGCTAGATTTGTTCCTTGCAATTGCTTAAGTTATAAATATTAATACTGTTTAACTGAAGAACAGTTCAGATTATCAAATATAAAATAACTGATTTTGAATATTTTTCTATGAAAATATTAATCTAGGCAAACCAGAAAGCAATCCGGAGCAGTATTGACCAGAGAACAAGGTATTTGCAATTTAGGAATACAAATTGGAAATAAATTGAGCATAGAAAGTCGACCAGCGTGAGGAAACGAATTACTTTCTTCTGGGTGGCACTTCCCTTTCTGCTGGCTTTTATCTGAATTTTTTCCTCTATTATTGCTCAGCCATTTATGATAGCACTCCAACGGACCATTTCGAATAGAGAGGGAGAGACAACCAACTAATTACTAAGTGCTCCATTTAAATTTATTCACCACAAGTTTTTGCTTATATAAATAAACAATACTGTATGGTGTTTGTATCTTTGGTAGAATGTTTTCCTCGATTTATATTTGCTTGCATACGATATTTTTACGATACAATTCTTTAACACTTCGTGGACAGTGTTTAAGTTGTTTTATCACAAATGGTTTACGCTTAGTATCAATTAAGTAACTATTGGAGCTTTGAAAGTTTGAAAATAAAATAATTAACCTACATATGTATGTATCCTCAGATATTAATTCAATTTCTTTAAGTAATCTTATTATTATGGCTTAACTATAATATCCAACTTATTTAATTAAGTGGAGCTTCTGATAAAGTATGAGTAACGGGGGGGGGACGTATCCAAATACTGATATGTGAACTGAAATATGCTGTCCACACTGTTTTCAATATTTCGTAATTTCTTCAGCGTATCTGTGCGTGTCCAAATGGAGAACCCCTCTCCAAATTTCCATAAATGTTTTCAAACGCAATGAATATTTCAATAATTATTTGGACACACAGCCTAGCTTATCTTTTTTCGGGTTATCCGTTCCTATAGCACCTACGTGGATAAGCCTTGAATATCTACCAGTAATTCCAATTTATTGAATGATGAAGGCATCACTTATACACTCTTCAAACCCGGACTTGATTCTAGTGTGTCTTCTACAGATTGGCCTTTGACCATTTAATTCGAAATCTGACTGAACTACGAAGTGAAACGATTCAAGTTTTTTTTTTTTTTTTTTTTTTTTTTTTTTTGGGCAATATTACTATAATGAGACACAGCCACTGATAAATCTGGGCTTATAACGTGAATTTTCATACCTAGATGTTGTATGTGGTGGTGTATTATGAACGTACATACTGTATATTAACTCTTTAGACGTACTTATTTTTAAATGATTGTCACCAGTCACGGCATTTAGTGGAGAACTAAACTTTACATTCTTCTTAGTGACATATGCAAACTTCAGTTTAGCTTATAGACTATCTTTTAATGTAAAATCACGTACTTGAGATAACTACTGTTTTACTTTACATATGCAGACCACCGCTCCATCAGTAGCAATCCTTCTGAAGTTAAAATTTCTTTAACTACGAGTATGAATGTAAGTCAAAGTTGTTTTCAGAGGCTGTACACCTTCGACTTGGCTAAAACTATGATCCTTGGTAATCATAATTTATAATTTAATACCGTTTAAATCAATAAATTCCTATACTCTTAATATTATTTAAAAATAATTGTTTATGCTCAAGGGAAAATACATAAAAAAGATTAAACCTATGATTTTCATTCACTCTTATCTATCATATTAGAAATGTCTATTCTCAATTTCCTGCTGAAAGTGATGGTCTTTTTGGTGTATTTAGAATGACAGCCTTGAACCGCTCAGATCTTAACGCAAACAGAAAAATAATGCCGCCAGCAAAATTATAGGTGGTTTAAGATTTTTTGGGTCTAGTTTGCAGCACTGGATAATGAATGAATAAATAAATGATATTCAGGAATTTTTCTTTTTGATTTCTCTGGTTGATCTCGGATGAATTGAAGGATCTGAAAGAAAATTTCATAGATGATTAAACAGGACAGAGTAGGAGGATATACTGAATTGGAATGTATGTCTGGATGTTATGTTGGTTGAGAGGCATTTCTGGCTGAATTAACCCAATGAAGTTCACTAATGAAGGTTAAAGATAAGGTGCAGAGAGATATGAGAGTTGGAGGGGTTTGAAGCCGACTGATCGGTTGATCAATAGGACAGCTGTCTGTATCTCCGTTCAGAATTAGTCCATTCCCTTGCTACAAATGATCCCAACCTCAATGCTTCTGTTTATTCATTATGCTAATATATAAATCTTTTCGAGTCGAACCTTTTAGCTGAGGGTTCATTATCTGAGGCAGGTAATTTTTTTAATTATATATAATAATTGATGTTAACGAAAAATTGTTAGAAACAGCTACGACTCGAACCCGGCTACCATCGTATCATCTGTTTTAGGAAATTAGCTACTGAGGTTGTATCTAGGTGTAATCATATGTCTATCGATTATTCTTTTGGTAATGACTAAAATGTGGTACTTGTTGGTATTTGGTGACCGGAATTTCTAGTGATAGGCTTATGGTTGGGTGCCTGAGAAACGGTGGTGAGAATAGACAAGAAGGTTCTTCAAACCTTGGTCGAGGGTACCATTATTGATACTTTAGGGATTATTTCCCACCATATAATTTAACTTTAACTTTGACCAGTGATCTTATTATAGATCGACGGATCATGTTATTCTAATAATAGAGTTTTTAATTTATATCTAGTGACATACACCTTTTAGGTTGCTGACTGTGTTAAAATATTTTAGTTATTTATCTGACTAGATACAATATGTATTGTTTTACTTAGTAGTGGTATTGTCCTAGGGATTGATTTCAGTTGCTGTGTGCTTCAGAATCTCAATGTAATTGAGCAGCCCCACAAACTGTATATAACTTTGTACAATAAAGTGATTCTCTTCTTATATATAGAGTAAATTGATCACTCACTACGAAACACTGTGATCACGTATCCTTCGGGTTTATCGGGGACGTAAAAAGGTCTATAATACCATAATGAAAATATTGGTTTATAAAATAAGTTCTTAGCGTTTATCAATATTTCAAATTAATCCTCTCTGTGATTGTAAAGTCATGTTTACTTGGTCAATTATGTTTATATATTCTGAAAAAATAATTGGTTAAGGTGCTTTTTACATCAATTTCAGCCGAGATTCCTTATGGTATGCTTGTTCAAAATGGAAGAGAAAAGCAAAAACATAATTTTCCATTACGATAACGCCCGTTCTCACGTGTCTTTGCAGACCTGGCAGAAATTATTGGAGTTTTGCTGGGATGTGATCCCCCATTCACCCTATTCACCAGACCTTGCCCCAACAGATTTTCACTTATTTTAGGCCTTTCAAAACTCTCTTAACGGAAAACACTTTAATTCGCTCGAGGACTGCAAAATGCACATCGACGAGTTCAGGGAGGACGGAGTTAAAAAAATACCTGAAATGATGGAATCATGTAACACACCAAAATGGTTCATATATAATTAATTAAAAATATTTACAAGAATCTGAAGTTTTTTCATTTATTTTTTAAATAACTCTGTTATGTGTTAATAATAATCTTTTTTTTCCGTAGCTCATTGTTAAATTTGGAAATTTACATTTTTTTTTTCAATACTGCCTCTGCCAAATTCATGTAAATTGTGAGCTTCCCAAAAAGAATTGATATTTGGTTAATGCATGAGTTGAAAGGAAGGATGAAAGCGTTGCGGGTGTAAAATTGCGAAAGGAGCCGGCTAAAAGAGTGCAGGGCGGGACGTGAGGAGGCAGCCGTTGATCCGAAGCCCTGCCCAATAAAAAGAAAGGGAATGACAAATCACAAAGGCAAATACCTTCTATTTTCTCTGCCGGGGGCATGGGCCACATTTCTATTCCTTAGCTGTGCCCACCAACACTCTTCCACCTGAAATATCTACCTTTATTCCAAACGAAGTTTAGGCAGCCCAAAGGAAGGCAGAATTACACCCAGAATTCCAATACTCCAAATCAACATTGAATATTAACTATCTTTATTTTGGTACTTTTTTAGCCTCTCCGCTAACGCTCTCTTCAAATAAAATATATGCAAATAACTTGACACCTTCCTTCACAGAATGTACAAAATAATTGTAACTCAAAGAGATAGGCCACTTTAGGCACGTTTTATGGACAACTGTTACTCTCAAATTAAGCATATTCAATATAAAGTATTTGGAATAAATAAAATAATTTCGTCTTACTATGTACTCTCTTGTAAAAATTTCCACTTACAGCATGCAAGCGGGGAAAGATCGGAGGGTAGATTTAAGATGTAGTCTGCATACTTATACTGGCTAATGCTTATCACAGCTACGCCCTAACTAACTGATAAATCTGGCTCTAAGTGGAATTTTCTCTACTCATGCCATTATTGGTGTGAATGAAAATTTGTGTTGTCATGATGCAGATGACAACGGGAGACCACTCCATGTCCTGTGACACTCTTATTTTCGTGTTTTTTTCTCGTGAAAATCAGATTTAGCTGTCAACGAAATCCAGATGTACCCTGTAGCTACAACAGCTAGGTAAAAATAACAACAGCACAGGAACATTGGAAAATGTTCCAATAACACAGGAACGTCTCCCTTGATGAACAGAGACTAATCAGGGAATTATGTCAATGCCGCTCGTGCCTGTATATTGATTAACAATTTCTTTCTTGAACCTTTTCATCTTGGATTGCAGCAATAGTAACCCATTAAAAAATGGGCTTAATCCAAACAGAGCCTATATATGTATAAGTTACCTGCCGTTGACGATTTGAAGTAGAAATATTGGTTTAGAGGTGTTGTATATCAACGAATTTAGTTGTCCTTATATATAAACAGTATTATTATCTATTTGGCATTTTACTTTGATCTTTTTATCTATTTAGAAGGTTAACTAATTCAGAAGACCATAATAACTAATTAGTTAGGGCCTAAGGTTAGCCATGTTAGTTAAGGCGTTAGTCATAATACACTTGAAAATCTACAGTCTTATATCCATTTCCACGTATGTAATTGGAATTTATTTAATGATAAACCTAATAAATAAAATCCTTTTTCCACCCTGGGTAGAAAGGGTGGTAACCTGTAGATAACCAGTCCCCATTGACCACAGTTGTATAAAGCGGACGTTATTTGTTTATAGCAAATTTAGGGCATTACTGGTAACAAAGACTCTTTGTGATTATAGTAAATTAGTAATGGGAATTCATTTATTCCCTACAGCTGAAGGCTTAACTTAAATTTGTGTATAAAGCATGAAGCAACGATTTAGGAAGTTCGAAAAAGCTCCAAAGAGAGGTTAGTTGCTGAAAATGTAAATAAAGGTCCCGTTTGTGTTAATATTTTCAATCTCAAAACTGTACCCATTTTGTAAACGAATTTATCGACTAAATTATTCAAAATAATTTTAAGAATTGTAAAGCATTAATGTATTTATAAAATAATATATTAATACTACTGATTCCTTTGTGTTGAGGTTTAATTTAATAATTTGCTATCAATATTAAAGAGTTCATTGCCTTTGAAATACAGTCAGATTCACGATGAGAGAGAACAGTTACCGTGCAATAATGACCGGGGCACTTTCATACTACATTATAGTGATTCAAATTGGTTTTAACATTCAAATTGATAGAAAGTTTTGGTATTTAATATATTTGGCATTGTGTAATTTAAAATTTTTTTTCAAGGTTTAAACTGTTTTATTGCTATAATTCTTTCGGCTGCTTCTATAAAAATGTTGATTGGAATAGGGGTTGAGAGAGAGGGCTGCAGACAAAAGTTTACCACCTAACCTCATAGACATCCTTACAGTGGTGTGGTCTTCGCCAATTGGCTCGGTCTCTAACTCCTCACCGATGCCCTTTAACTTCACCCTTGAGGTTATATATTTGTTATTGAAATATCTCCAAGCGTTTAGTTACTTGGGTACGTATAGACTAACAACATGGAAATACAGTTACCTAGATGAATTAATAAATTAAAACTAATATTCAATCATTGAGCACTAATTTCTGGCATCCTGGTTCTATTAATTTTTAAAAAGTTTAATTTTTTTTTCATTTAGTAAAAAAACAATAAAAATGAATACTGACATTAGAGAAGTGCATCACAGTTAAAATGAAGAATGCGATCGCTCCTACAGTGATGACAAAAAAAAACCATTTCCTTTTTGATAGATTTTTCTATCAAATATGTCGTTCCCACAATCAGGGAACTTTGACAATAGCTAATATATTTACAAGGCTTCACAAGGGACAAAAATTGTATCATATAAACAAAAATGTTCAATACAATGAGATCAGGTTTTAAATTTATAAATTCTGCCAAAAACAATACTTGACAATTTTCAATTTCAGGGTGGGGGGCAGAAAGTTACAATGAAAACGACCAAAAGTGATCGTTGTGATAAAATTTAAATATTACTCTTATCTTTTTTAAGTACGAAATAATAATATTAAGACTACTTCCTTACTTGAAGAAATAAATATTATTTATTTCTTCAAGTAAGGAAGTAATCTTTTACAGGCAGTAATACCTAAACTTCACAATGCATTAAAAAGGAAGAAGAAAATCCAATACCAAAAAATGAAGCAAAAAATAATCAGTGAATAGTACACTTACAACAATAATAAGGTGCTATGAGATATGTTTTAGCAGATTTCCCTTAAGAGAAATCAGCTATTTGAGAAAATTATGTACATTAAAAATTACCTATATCTCTAGTGTGTCATACCTGCACGTGTAAAATTTGCGTAGCCCCTGTGAGATGGACTTTTTAAATATTATTTTTACAAAAATCTTCGTTTAGTGAAGAAATGGTTGCATATATGCATATATATATATATATATATATATATATATATATATATATATATATATGAATTATAATAATTTTATTCTTAAAAAAAAATTAGATCTTTGAGAAAATTCTTTTGAAGAACAACAACTACTTACTCTGGCATAAACATGTGTATTGGAGAGGATCTCTCTCTCCCGCTCCCTCTCACACACACACACACACACACACACACTCTCTCTCTCTCCTCTTAATTCGTATTCATTGTCTTTTAGAGTTCTCCGTTTACGGCCACTAGGAAAACCAGATGCCACTTCAGATTAAACAAGGCTTTTTCGCTTAAAATCGAATACCTACACCATTCCCTTATAACTTATAACAAGCCCCCTTATAATTATATTCTCCTTTCATAATTTTTCATTAACCTCAGTTACAAGTTTTTTTTATACAATAGGTGCTTCCTCCATTAAAACAGGAGAATTTTTCCCAGCTCGTCCGTTGAACATAAAGTGGAAAGTAATTAAATTCTTTTCCTCACCTAAAATACTTTACAAGTTACCCCTCAACAGGACTTTTCAAAATCGCTCACCAGTACTACTGCTATTACTTTATAGTAAATTTAATTTGCAATAAGATTGATTCTATACAATTTTTCGATCCGACGCATAATAACGGAGATATTTGGAATTTTCAAAATTCCCCTCAAAAACTCCCTTCCCCCTGGTCCGATTTACGCCAATAACGGACTCGATCTTTCTTTTTACATAAAACGATTAAATTTCGAGTTTAGTAACGATCAATCGAAAATTGCGACCGCTAGAGCGTTAACATATATATATATATATATATATGTATATATATATATAAAACTTTGAACGGACCTCATTTTCGTCATCTCCTGGGTAGGATCGATGGACATTTGAAGAAATTTTTTGGAAATCGCGTCATGCGTACGACCTCAATAGCTGATAGCCTTAAGGGGAATATGCTAATAAAGTACATATTTCTCGTTTTGAGATCAGCCGTAAGCCAATGTTATTTCAGGAAAGGCATGTCGTAATATGCTTTAGACGTACTTGTTATTAAGTGTTTATCACTACTTCAATTGCGAGTGGTAATTTTTACAACAAATACACCATATATATATAAAACTATCACAACTTTTATTAAATCATGATTGAAAAGTAGTAAAACGGGTTAATATAAAAGTAAATATTCTCACTTAGTAATGTTTATCGTTTGAAATAGTTTTTTAAATATTATTCTTGCTGCGTTGCAAGTATCAAAAGCGTAGAACGCCTTTAAGGAGAGAATAGCAGAGTATTCGATTCGAATGCTCCATCAACATGAGATGAGAGTAGAGAATAAACTAAAAATAAGGGTTAAAAGGAATTTTCTTTTTGCTAGCTGAGTCTCTATGTTTTCCGAATGTCGGTTGGCTGAAGGGAAAGACTTGGTTTCTTATACAGGAACAGAACCTCTCTTTCCTAGCCTACAACTCCTTTACGCTCCATTTTCTGAAAGCACCATTCCTTCAATCCTATTCCCCCTCAAGATCAAATTTCTTTCAATGCTTTAGCACTAAATAATTTCTACTAGTTATCATGGTAAAGCATTTTTAAAATACTCAACTAATAAATGTCCATAATGCCGCTGCTAAAGGTCTATATACATTGAGAGCATAGCATACAAATTCAGCAATTTATTTGTTATCCTTTTTAGCAGATTTCCCTTAGGGGAAATCAGCTATTGAGGTCGTGCTCATGACGCGATTTACGAAAAATTTCTTCAAATGTCCATCGATCCTACCATATATATATATATATATATATATATATATATATATATATATATATATATATATATATTTGTCTTTTAACACTCTAGCGGTCGCAATTTTTGTTTAATCGTCACCGAACTCGGTATTTAATCGTTTTATGTAAAAAGGAAGATCAAGTTCGTTAACAGCTGAAATCGGACCAGTGGAAGGGGGGGATTTTCGAAAATTCGAAATATCTCCGTTACTATACGTCGGATCGAAACATTGTATAAAATCAATCTTATTGCTGATTACATTTACTATAAATATTGTTATATACATTTATTCTCTATCTTGAATATTAACCGAGATATTTGCATTTTTATTAGGTGTAACGGACGAGCTATGGTTTCCGCCGAAAGCTAGTTCGGCCGTTTCCGTAACTCATCGGCACTCGTATGGAGATTTCTTTATTGTATAACTTTACGTGGGAAATCTGCTTAGTTTACGCAGCCCTTGCTTGACGGACTTTTTTATTGTCCATTTTGTTTTATATTTGCTATTCACAATAAGCTGTTGTATCTTCATCCACTGTATTCAACGTTTGAATACCAAATATGGTTTACAAGAGACCTTTACTATGCGAGGCACATGCGAATTCGTCGTGCGATGACAACATAAATCAATATTTTCGTTCTAGTCTTAAAATGTTCGTTTAATCTGTACCATACCCGATATTTAACTGTTTCAGACAACAGTAAAGATCATAAATGTCAACATTTGTTTTTGGCTGAACACGATCAATCTTATTAAAACTATTGATGCTCTAAAATTGTTGTCTAATGCATTTTTTTTTTGTATCTCAAATATTATGCAAGTTATTCTGGATTTCATGTTTTCATTAAACCCCTATTTCTACACATCAGTTTTTTTTTTTTTTTTTTATAGAAATAGAGAATATGTGGGGAGATGAGATCATTAGAGTGCCATACCAGCACCTGGAAAATTTGCTCAGTTTACGTAGCGCATGCGAGGTGGACTTCCTAAAATTATATGTTGTGTTTTTGATATATATATATATATATATATATATATATATATATATATATATATATATATATATATGAATTACAAGAAAACGTTCTATTACATTTTGTAAATAAAAATATGTTGGCGGAAACATCTAAAAAGGTTAAAGAATTTAGATTTATGTAATTCTATTCTTAAATAAAAAATTAACTCACAGCATACCTGAAAAATTCTGCAATTTATTTGTTATTCTTTTTTTTTTGTCCATTTTGTTTTATATTCATTAATAAAACAACCAGAATAAGAAAATATGAATAGATCGGAAAAAAATATTTTGTAGCCAATCAGTCCTCTTCTTCAACTAATTTATTTATTATCTCTGTTTGAAAAAGTTCTTTTTATAGGGTCTGCCATTTTTGGTTCATTATTGATTTTACTTTCTGGGCGAAAAGTGGTATAGATGTTTTTTAATGACCTGAAGAGGCTTCCGAGGTGAAATATGTAGAGATGATAAATAAATTTGTTGAAGAACAGAACTGAATTTTTTTTCTACCATCAACAATCATGACATTAATAATATAAAAAAATATTATTGGGTAAATATATCATTTAAAAAAGTATAATCATTGTAATTGAGAAAAACGTTTATCACTATGAATTTTATATCAGTCAAAATAGATACTTCCCTCCTTATCTCTATAAGTTGGTATTTTTTTTAATATCTCAGCTGATTTCGTTTTTCTTGTTCATTCCGATACGTAAGGTGTGACGTCTACCATTTAATGGGCATTGCTGTCCATTAACTAGACCATGATCTTCGTTTTTCTTCCTTCCAGACCAAGTAAAGTTCTTCTGTTTTGTCAGAAATCAACTACGTGCACATCACCCTGGATTTAATTGGAGATTCATTACTACACAATAAATAATTAGTGATTCATTTAAACCGTTTTTATGTTATAATCCCACCAGTATTTGAGTAAGATAAAAACTGGCTGGATATAAACTGTAGTAGATTAATTTATCAAAAAGGTTATATATATAATTGTGTTGATGTTTTCCACCAGGTTATATTTATATATGGTGTTGTTATTCTTTTTGGAGTTTTGGTCCATAAGAACAGCTTTAATGAAATATAACAATAATTGTAATAACACACAAAAATAGCTGTTGTAACATAATAAATATAGCAATAAAAATAGTAACTTAGGTACAACATAAGAATGGCTTTAATATATCATAACAATAATTGTAATTTAATATAACATAGCAATAATTATAATAGTACATAACAATAACTGTTGTAACATAATATAAGTGGCAATAACATAATAGTCTTAACACAACTTGAAGATAGCTTCAACAAAATATAGCAATAATTATATATAACACATAACAATAACAGCTGTAACATCATAACATGACAATAACACAATAACTTTCATACAACATGAAAATAGCTTTAAAAAAATAACAATAATTGTAAAAACACATAACAATTGTTCTAACATAATATAACTACTGCAGTACAATAACTATAATATAGTTTATCAAACAAAGACAATATACTATAGATATACATAACATAAGGCTGTGACCCTGCTGTGTAAATAAAACAAGGGAGGTTACTATAACCCTAGTCCTAAGTGCAATAGTCATGTGTAATAGTTTTTAGATATCTTTAGTCATGGTATGTAATAATAAAAAAAAACACCCTTTTACAATAATGTGTAATAACAATGTGCAATATTATAAAGTAGTACCTGCAATTTTACAGCCCTGAAGAAGAGAAAATAAAGATTCTCGAAATATTGGCATAAACTAAGATTTTTTCACCAACATTGACCAAAACTCCAAAAAGTATGTATATATATATATTGTGTTATTTTTCGAACAAACCTATTATATTGGAGATATTTACTATGGGCCCGGTTCCTCTTGTTCCGATATCGGCCATTAAGGAAGTTGATTTCCAGAATTTGATTGTCATGAAACATTTAAATCGCGCGGTTATAAACACAAATGGTTACCTGGAGTTTTTATTGCAGTAGGCCTAGAATTTGTTCAGAAATAATGTTCAACGTTTATAACTACTTTATTGAAATTAAGGGAGAAAGGAATAAAAAGCCTATCAGAACTAATAGATCAACTTGTAGTACTATTAACGGGAATAGTTGGGTTATAGTTGAACGTAAGGAGTAGCGTGCAGACTATGATGAATACGATACAAGATAGCATCTCCTTGGACCCTTTTAGCAACCCTATTAACGTACGGCTAGCGTGTGTCCTCTCCTACGCCAATATTTCACAACAAACGCTGAAGGCAGCTCTCTTTAGCTCCCAATTAGTAACTCCGACCCCAATGTGAAGCCTCATTTACACTACTAATAGCTTTATAATTTCTTTCTTGATTTTATGAAGACCAACTGTATCCCACGAAAAAAAAAGATCATTCCCCTATCGTTTTTGTTTAAAAAAACACACACACACATACAAAAATCATATTTTTATCAAAGACAGAGAAATAATTTACTCTCCCTAAGAAAACAAAATGTGATTCTCTCTCAAAAGTTTCAAATTGTAAAGTATGTGTCACTTTTTTGAGAGATCGGGTATTTTCAGAAAAGGGATTTCTTCTAGGCAGTCTTCTCAAGCCGTCTTTAATATTTGTTTTAACTTTATAATATAGAATCAATCTTATAGCAAATTAAATGTACTATAAATATTGTTATATACATTTATTCCCTATCTTGAGTATTAACCGAGATATTTCCATTTTTCAGTTCTCAGCTTTCACCAAACCCCCACTTCTACTTATGTTACATTAACAATACTCGGTTATGAAATAAAACACATCATTCGAAACTTAAATACCGAATATTGTTTTCAAGTCCTCTCTTAAGTTTTTGGACTACTTAAATTTGATTGATTGAGAAAAAAATTATTCTGATTCATTATAAATTACAGTTCAATCAAATTAATATGTTATATTCAGATATATTACAGTAATTGTTTTTCTTTCCGGTAAGAAGTTGGCAGAACTGTTTGTTTACATTTCAGATGCTTTCCGTCGGGAGGTTTCTTATTATTGTTTGTATTTATTCACTTAATATTCACGGTGGTGTTATCTTACCGGTATTTGTCTATTGTTTAACTTTACGCGGGACATTTCTTTAGTTTACGCAGCCCCTGCGTGACGGACTTTCATCAAAGTAGTCTTCAAGTTTATAATGGACTACTGTCCGTTGTACTGTTGTAGGTTTATTAAATGCATTAATATCAATTTTCAAATCCATGTAGACCAACTTTTATACCTATGGGACTGAAACTTAATGAGAAGTTGGAGCAAATAAAATAGCCAACTATTGTACTGAGCTTTGAGAGAACATTGCTAACTGTTTTCCAGGAATCCCGGATTAATACATTTATATGAACACCTGTTTATTATTCTCCAGATGTCATGTCTAGTTTTCCCTAATTAGATAGTTTTATTAATTATTAATTTGCCACCAAGTGGATGCCTTGCTCCTAAGGCGATCGGCAACTCTAATAAAATAAATAGAATTAATGTCAAGTCTGTATTATTAACTAATTATTTAAAGATTAATTTTACAATCGACTAATCTGTAGCAAAATTAATGCTTAGTAATTCTAAGTTCAGGCTTGTATGTTTAATATGTTAAATTAAAGCATTCACTTCTTACATTGTGCTGTGAATACCTCGTATTCTAAATACTTAATCTAGAATATTTGCTGATATTTTAAAACCAGCCGAGCAGATTTATTTGGATCAACCACAGTAGGCTGAAGCAGAAAATACAGTTTCAGCAGAATCCATTAGTTACCAGCACAGGTTGGATTGAAGTTGGTTTTGTTGGTAAATGGATTGTCCAAACTAAAGCCCATTTTAAATTAAAGCAATTCAACCACCAAATGCAATCAGAGCGTTCATTTATAACACATTAAAGTTTTGCCTGCATCCTTTAGCTCAAATTTTAAATGAGCAAATAAAAGTGAATCCTTCATTGTTATTATAAAATCCATTAACTAAGTGGAAAATAAACTTCGTGTAATAGGAAATAAACAATAAACAGATCAGAATCAATAAAAAACCGATAAGCTATTCCAGTGAATTAGTCTATAATTATAATCTTCGCTAATATTCATTCTAAGAAATGAATGTTTAATATGCATTGCAAATTCAAATTTTTGAATTCGTTGTTTCGTGGAAAACAAATAACTAATGATAAAACGAAATATATTATCCTATATTTTTTTGATTAATTACCAAAAATCCAAGGTGAATTTAAAAGACTGAACATATTACAATAAAATTTGCGCTTGAATTAATATTTCTCTTACATTTTAGTTGTAGGGCCATTTTTTTTATTTTTTCTGGTTTCTATTTTATTTAGTTTGCTTTTCTTAAGTACCTTTTTGGTCTCATTTTTCAAACTTGTTTAGATGATTGATTTTATTTTATTTATACTAAATTCGTAAAAATAAAATCGGCGATTCTGGGAAAGCATTTCTTTCACCCGAGTGTTATTTTCGTGGTGAATTCACAACAGTGAAGCTTAAATGACTGATGACTATTAAGGAATGCACGGCATGTTAAAGAAAAGATTTTGTGAAATTCAAAACTGACCAAAAGCTGTTACTCGTCGGTTAACCTGTATAAAGCTGTGATAAAAAATCCCTTCTGCTTTCAATAGCAAATATGAGGACTCCCTTTTTCAACTGTCCGTCCACTCATGGTTTATGAGTAAAGTTTTAAGAGAAATTTAAAAATGCTTTTACTGTTTTTAATTTTTAAGAGCTCGATTTGCTTGTAGGAGAGATTTGAGATGAATGGGTTTTATGTAAGTCAAACAAATAAAATGACTAATGATTTTTTAGATTAGTTCATTCATTGGCTTTTTTATTCAGAGGGAGAGGCCGATTCTTGAAATTAGATACCAAACTTTCATAATCATGTGTAGATTGCTCTGACTTCAAAAATCTAGGTGCTTGGAATTTTGGCCGGTAAAGTTTGGCACGATATATAAAAATCTCCCTGAAACCTGAAAGCCTTGATGATCAGAATATTGATTCCAGAAGTACCTTGTCTATCAACTAAGCTATCATGAAAAGGATCTTATAATCACTTGAGGTAAAGATTTTATAAGCAAAAGTTCCCCTTTTCTCTTAAAGTAGACAATAATACATATTTTGGTTTGGTAAAGCAAAGGTTATGTGGCTTGAATGGAAACAATCTCAAAGCAATAACAGGCACAAAATGGTATAGTTACTAGTACTCAAGATTAGTGTGTTATACAAAAATATCTGCTGCAGTGCTTGTGATAAATTGAGTTGACTAAACATAAAACGGAGTACTCCTATACCGCTAATAATAAATGAAAACATGGAACTGATGGCGGTGAGTTGCGATATGTGTAGGTCTTATGAAAATTATAATACGACTGTGACTATTTACTAGTGGAAAAATCAGCTCAGTTTTTGGGGTACATCTGTGGCGAACTTATATACTCATTATTTCCTAGAAGTTCTATCAGAAATACTGAATTATCGAAGAATTAAATAAAGAAGTATGGAGTCTATACTAATGATCAAACAATGAGAAATCAGAGAACGGAATTTAAATATGGCCGCCGCGTAAAGCTACTTAAGGCAGACTTTGGGCTGGGGAGAGACGGTAGTTTGTTTAAGAGCCATCAAGCGGTGGGTAGACAGCAGTGGTTTTCATTCCATAGTTAAGGGGCTAAAGTTTTGTCTCCCTTCCCCAAACTACACTACACAAAACCTACAGACTTCCTCTCACTTCCTTGTCAACTTGCCCGGAAAAATCAGCTCTCTTTCTCAACAACTTGCCAAGGTTTTGCCCCGCTCCTAATCTACCCTTAACCACCTCAAACTTAGTATAAGTCAGCCCTTCAGCACAAAAATGTAATGTATTCTTAATTTTAGCTATTCTTTATGCTTTAGAAGATTTTTGGTAAAGGGAATAATAGCTCTCCTGACGCTTCTTGCCATTACTGTGCATTATCAGACCTCCATCGATTCTTCATACTAGATGACAAAAAGTCCATCACCTTGAGCACTCTTAACTAATTACTTTTGGTCCTGCGAGTCTACAATAAGCATATTTCATCTTATTCAATACATTTTAATTTATTTACGTCCACTTTATGCTACTGTGGCTAATTGAGACAGGTTATCTACAGGGACCACCCTTTTCTAGCTAGGGTAGGACTAAGGAATTTATTTAATGAGTCCGTCACTAAATAAATTTCTACTGCCCAGGGCGGGAATCGAACCCGCCACTCTAGGTTTACCATACGAGATTAAGACCAACGCTTTAACTCACACGGTCAACCTGAGCCACTTATTCAATACAAACATAAATCTAAAATATTTTATTATTGTAGTTTTTCAATAAACGTATATGTTTATAGCTTTAGCCGTTTAACTTCCTTTTTTTGAAAAAAAAATTCCATTGAACTATTCTTTTGAATTTAAATTACTTAAACAAACTTTTATTCAACAGGGTAACGTGAATAGGTTTTCCTAATAAGAACTGAAGTCAAGTTTATCTTATTAGTTAATATAAACATTAGTTATAAACATAAATAAGTGAGAGTCATCCATGTTTAAAATTTTTCATACATTTTATTTCTGTCAATCAGCTTATTGACTAATCTGTAACCGTAGAATTGATTTGCAATTTTAAGGTCATGTTTGTATATTAAATATACTAAAGCATTCATTCCTCATAATCTGCTGTGAATGACACGACATGAAGACACTGTGAATTCTTTTTTTGGAATACTGATATTCCAAAATTTCCAAAGAGACCAATAATCTTTTATTCCTTAGTTTTTTTTTTAAATTTTTGATTTAACTTTAGTGTTCACTTCCTTAAGAGTATCCAAGTCCCTCCAGGAAAGCTGATTGTAGAGAAACTAATATGCCTAGATGAATAAACAAGGCCTATTTTCCTCCACAAAACTTTCATTAGTACAGAGTGCACTTCCAGAGCATCTTCAGTGCCAGTTGACACAAGGAACCCATTGAATGGCAAATTCGTAACAGTATATTAATTAATTAAAAGTCAAGTAGTACAATATACATTTTAGATTGAAACGTTATATATCACATAAAATAAAGGTATAAAAATGTACCAGTCATTAATTAAAATGAATCGACACACCAGGCAACAAATACATAAAATTACTATTATAACATTTCTAAGAAATCCTGAAATACTAAAAATATGCTTCCTTGCAACACTTTGAAGAGAAAAAGCCCACACGTAGGGGCTGCGTAAAATAAGCAGATTTCCTACGAGAAGTTTTACTATAGATAAATCTACATACTGCTAGCACAACACCACCGTGACTATTAAGTTAATAAATACAAACGGTAATGAAAAATCTTTTAGTCAATTTTAATAACCACCCAACAAAAAGCGTCTGAATTGTAAACGAACAGGTCAGCCAACCTCAGAGCTGAACAGATAGAAATATTCTTCACCGAAAAGAAAAACAGTTACTGAAATATGTCTGAATATAGCATATTAGTTTTATTGAAAACTATTTACTATATATAGTACTAATATTTATAATGAATCAGAATAATGTTTATTTAAATCACTCAAATTTTAGTAATCCAAAAACTATAGACGAGAGGGGAGGTCTATCAACATCAACGTATTTGCATTTATATCGTATAATAAAGGTCTCTTGAAAACAATATTTGGGGTTTAAGCTTTGAATAAAGTGATTTATCATATGACAGAGTATTGTTGTTTTTGGGGTTTGCTGAAGGCTGAAAACTAAAAAATGCAAATATCTCGGTTAACATAAGATAGAGAATAAATGTATATAACAATATTTATAGTTCACTTAATTTGCAATAAAAATAATTTTATACAATTTAACGTCTTCTAAAATGACGGAGATATTTTGAAATTTCACCATTTTCCCCTTTTAACTCTCCCACTGGTCCCGTTTCAGCTGTTAACGAACTTAGTCTTAAGTTTTACATAAAACCTTTAAATATTGAGTTTGGTAATGATCAAACAAAAATTGCGAATGCTAGAGCGGAACAGACACACACACACACACACACACACAAACACACACATATATATATATATATATATATATATATATATATATATATATCATTTTGAACGGACCTCATTTTCGTCATCTTTTAGGTAGGATCGATGGATATTTCTGGAATTTTTTCAAAAATCGCGTCCTGTGTCCGACCTCAATAGCTGATTTCCCATAAGGGAAGTCTGCTAAAAAAATACTTAAAATTAAAACAATGAGTAGTAAAAACAATAATAATCATATTATAAAACAAATCAGTGAATATTAAAAATCTGAGATTTATTATTATTATTATTATTTATTAACGTCCACTTTTTGCAACTCAGGCTAATTGGGACGGGTTATCTACAGGTTACCACCCTTTTCTAGCCAGGGTGGGATTTTAGGATGTTATTTAATGAATTTCGTCACTAAATAATTTCCTTTGCCCAGGCGAGAATCGAACTCGCCACTCTAGTTTTACCATGTGAGATAAAGGTCAACGCTTTAACTCACATGGCTAACCTGAGCCCCAAGTCTAAGATTTAAGTCTGAGATTTAAAAGAATTAGATAAAAGAATGAAAGAAAGACTGCTAGACCAGATGAACAATGTGGAAGAAACATTATCTTATGCCTCTGGATTCAGTAACGGGTACGCACTTTTCTCATTTTCAGGGTGAAAAAAATCCCTCCAGAAATATACGGCGTGTTGTTATCTCGCAAGTCCTCTAGAGAGAGGCTTTAAAGGACACTTATGACGTTAGATAGAATTGAAGGGCGGAGGCACGGGAGGAAACCATTACTACAGGCATTACCAACAATCGAAATAAACCTGGCGAGAAAGTCAATTACTTCCCTCTCCTTCTATTAGCCCTCTCCTATCTCTCTCTCTCAACCGCATTCCGTTTCTATTGTATCTCATAGTAGAAATTACTTGGAGGGGGCACACTTTGTAATGGATTTATTTACTCACTCGTTGTCATATAATATTCCCATATTCCCTTCATTTTCTTGGGGTGTGCCTCAACTTCATATAGAAAAAGTCCGTCAGACCAGGTGCTGCGTTAACTAAGCCAGATTCTCCACACACTGGAATATGTTACGCTGACTTTCTTTGAGAGAAATCTGCTAATATAGGTGAAACTGGTTATCTTCTGTAGTATTACAAGTTAAAACTGAAATACAGGTTGTCACCAGTCTTTTTGCTGCACCCCTATGCTTTAGTGAAGATAATAAATCAAGAATGGGCTATGAATGAAGAATGGCTAATGAAATGGCATGAACAGCCAAAATTTTAGTTCGGATACATTAAATTTAGTGGTGTAGCTTACATAATTAGTAGTGTGAGTGTGTGTATAATACATACATATATATCTTGGTTAATATCCTCTAGAAGTATATTTACTGAACACATTATATTTCAATTAATTAACGATGCATCAAAAGAGTGTTAAATAAATTTAATTGTTGGCATTAATTAGGTGTCAGATGCTGTAAACGATACAAATTCCAGTAGTCAATATTTTAACTAAAGACCTTTGAGAAATTAATTTGAGCTGGAATTTAGTGATTTCTATTGGATTATTATGTGGTGTTTTTGATTCCTCGAATCGAACTGTTTAAACGAAGTTAATTATTTCATGAATAATCTAGTACCTTGTGTTTATAACACATCAATTGAAAAAAAATATTTTCATTAAAAGTATTTAGTGAATCATTTTCTTTCAGAAATCATTTGTTTTTAATTCCTTTTTTTTATATATAAATCATTTATTAATGTCTATTTTTTGCTACTATAACTAATTGGGGCAGTTTATCTACAGATTACCATTCTTTTAGCAGATTTAGGATTTAGGGAAATCAGCTATCGAGGACTCGATTTGCGAAATATTTCCTCAAATGTCCATCGATCCTACCCAGGAGATGTAGAAAATGAGGGTATGTGGTGAGACCAGTTCAAAATGTAATTGAGCACATGGGAAATCCGCTTTGTTTACCCAGCCCCTGTGCGAGAGACTTTCTATTATTTAATTAATTCGTCACTAAATAAATTTGTATTTCTTTTAAAATTTGTAATTAAAAGATGAACAATAAAACAGTTGTAAGTAAAATGAATGTTAATTGTAATTTAAGTCATTTTGTAAGCGTCGTACTCCTATCCGCATTAATGTTCAAAACAATAATGCAAGGAATTATTAGTACTGTAGAAGGCCATTGATATATACTAAATGGCCATTCTGCAATCGATTTTAATTATCCTCAAATGTCTTAACTCCTATTGAATTAAATTTATTTTATAAAACAGAAATTTTTATTCTGTTGTTCTTTATTTTTAGAATTCATCTTCATTATTCAACATGATTTATCTTCATCGCTTGTCAAGACTGGAGATGGACGAAGGCGATGTTCTCAGGTTAATATAACAGAGCGAATTACTTTGCGGCAAAATATCTACGTCATTAAAGAAATACATATAAAAGATTATCTTATTATGATAAATGTTAGTTATTCCTTCATGAAATAATGATATTTTGAACGGCATAATTCACTTAAAGCCAATTGTTCACTATGAGTACCCCAATACCTTTAGGGGTGTATAACTGTCCTACCTGTCACAGTCCTCTTTGAATTATATTTTGAAGTACAAGTAAATTCATGAAATTCGTGTAAATCATGTTCGATTACGTTTTAATTGTTTATCTTTATTAATAGTCACTTCCTCAAAATTCGTCTTGCCCTGTGCTTGGGAGGGTCAGAATTTGGGGCCCAATATTCTATTTGCCAATGACTCATCACCGAAAGTCTCCTGGAGCAGTGTTTATGTATATATATATATATATATATATATATATATATATATATATATATCTCACAACTGTTGAATTAATAATTGTTGAAGTCATTAATTCCTTGTCTCCGTTTCCCTCTTGTTTTCGCCTTATTGCAAATGCATATTACGACCATTTACAAGCTTTATAACATATGTATTTGTTATAAATATAATCTAAGTTGTGTAGATATGACGTAATGTACGACTTAGTAAAGTACGGCTCTTGTATGAAATTTATAATTTGTTGAATACGGTGATATATTTATCTATCTGTATGATTAAAACAATCGGTTGTAGAAAAGCTTGTCTGATAAGTCTACTTTTTTTTTCTTTAAAAGTTGCGCCAATATTCCAATAAGGAGATTAAGTACAATTTTAAAGTATATGGCACAGGAACATCGATTTTGGTTTTGCCTATTTTCGAATGCCGTCAAGGAAAACAATAGTTGAAATAGTTAAATTCATAACTTCAATTACTACAAAATTTCACCTGGTATAATAATTTGTATTCCATTCAATGACTTAAATGAGTGTATTTATTTATATATTTATAAATCTTATTTGGATTCAAGGTTAATATTATCTATAGAAATTATTGGTTTGAAGTTAGCAATACGGCATTTTGTAATATGGTTCAATAAATCCTTTGTAAAAAAATAAAAAAAAAAGAGCAAATAAAAAACTGAATTTCCTTAAACAGAAGCAGAACTGGGACCCCAAAAAAAAACGAAATTCACACAAAGCGTGTTTGAATCTTAAATTTAACATATTGTTTTCATCGAACGTTTTTATTTTAAATACACAGATAAAATTTCGACTTGAAGTCAATATGCACTCTACTGGTCTTAAGTAGAGGGGTATTTCTTTATTTTTTGTTGTTATAGTTTAAACCATCTTTTAACTCCCACTTTTGCTTATACGAAAATAACTGTATGTGTAAACATCCCACGCCCTGCTTGAATCCTAGTCCTGCCCACATAGGCTTGGTCTTCAAGGGAGAAATAGAGAACAGAATGTGACGGCGTTAGCAAGGGTGGCAATCTGCATAGTTTACGCAGCGGCTTTTGCCATTTAGAAATTTGTTTGAACTATCTGCGAATGCCGGCTGGCTAAGTTGTAACTAAGACTGTGGTTGAGGGAGATGCTGATAGTGGGGGATTGGGGTAAGAAATGGCGAGGGAGCTGCCAGTCAAATAAGACTAATAGTAGCCCGGCCCTTGGTTTTGCTGCCCGCCCCTCTCCCTCTCTCTAATATCCTATATACTAACATACTCTCTAACTACTATTTACTACATTTTGTAATAACTATACATCCTTACCTGATTATACACGCCCCGACATGCAACCTCCTCCCTTCTACATATATAATTTGCTTAACCATCCCCTATTTTTAATTACTCATCACATTAGTCACTCAAGTACACCTCCTAACTTACCTATATCATACATTTTTTTTTTAATTTGTTGATGGATTTTATATAAGGATATCATTTTAAGACAGCACGATGACATTTAAATTAAATTTACCACACAATTATTAAGTGCAAATACCACCAAGATGAAGAGTCCTTTAGTGTAAAATTCCAAGAACGTTTGAGTCGTTAATTTTATAAAAAGGGCTTTTTTGTTTAACATAAATCATGATAAAATTTTTTAACACCTGAACACTCTTCAACAGCAAAGAGGATTCAATAAAAAGTCTCCTTTCAATAATAACAAAACCACAAAACTTTTTGTCTGAGATTCCAAGACATCGACGATGGAATATTTATTTTTTTTTTAAATAAGGATTCAATTTAGGAAATACTCTATTGAAGTCATTCACATTACATTCCTTTAAATCTTCGTGCTACTTAATTACTCAATGGCTATCTAAATTCTACGCGAGCATGTATAGGTAACATTCGATTCGCAAATTCATTCAAAAAAAAGAAAAAGCAGATTTAGCTGCCAGAAAAGCGCACCAACTCGACTCCATCACCCCAACAACAATTCCATCTGCAGAACTCTGTCCTCCACTCAAATAAGAAATCGATAAAAACTGGCAACACATGTGGAACGAAACCCAGAACAAACTAAAACTATTACAACCTCCATTCGTCCATGGAAATATTCGACAAGAGACAACAGAAGAGATGAAGTCGTATTAGGAAGACTCCCTATTGAGCACACAAGATTTACGCATGGTTATCTTATGACAAAAGATCAACCCCCGATTTGTGGGAAGTGTAACACAGACTTGACTATCTACCACACTTAATGGATGCCATAAGTATACAGATATTCCCAACGAATGCAATATTTCCAATGATATAGAAGTGGCCCTTGGAGATGACCCCAAAGAGCAAGATAAATTGTTTAATTTTGTGAAAATTACGAATTTATACAAAGAAATTTAAATTACAAGTTTTTTTCTATCCTCGTTTATTATGTTAAAATAGCGATATGGATGAGGATACCAAAACGTGAGTTATAGATACAACAGGGCGATGTTAACCTAGTAGTTTTTCACCCTCAAACCTTATGAAACAAACAAACGAGTAGCAAATTAGAGTTAAAACTATTGTTCAATGCGATATTTCGAAACAAGTAGCCGATAGGAGTTACATAAAAAAAAGAAGTGGGTTTGTCTGCTGGGGTTACTTAACCCAGGGTGTGTACATTATTGTGAAAATTCGTTGGAAAATTGGAACACATCTCCTGAGTGGATATGTGGAGTGGACGTTGTGCATTCTTCCTAAATTCGTTTCTATTCTTTCTTAATACATGCTTCTAAGAATTTGTTGAGGGCTGTAGAAAATAATGGAAACTACCCCTTTCCCAAAATTATTTTGATATGATATATTTTCTTTTAGCAAATGTCCCTTTAAATAAGCTTTTGCAGAAAGGAGTTGAAATAAACAATAAAAAAAACTCTGCAGCCTTTATGAATAGTGTCCACAACCTTCCTTTCTGTGGAAAATCATAGGAAAAACATATGTTCATATATTGATTGGAAAATGACACTTCATAAGTAATACTTAAGCTTATTGACAGCCTAAAAATCAGAAAACAATGTCATTATTTTTCGTTGAAGCATTGTACGGAAAATCTATGCATAGTTGATTCATAATAGTTAGACAGAAATGAGGTTCTGTCAACTTGCTACGTATTGATCAAGCCTTTGTTGTGTCTATTAAGGTGCGCTGTCCCGATCTTTAGCTCTGAACACAAATTGAATTAGAGGAATAAATTTTAATCAGGCTAATGGAAAACATACATTCAGCGAGATAAAATAATTTAGACTGAGATAATTTACTTCCATTCCGTCGGTGGGGCAGAATAAAATAGATGAAGCCCGAGATAAAAAGTAGCAAATAAACTTTTCGCGATAATCGTGGTTCCCCTCGATATCGAGGGAAGTCTTCTCCCGATTAGAAGGCTCGTTATCTTGGCCTCCCCCCCCCACTCCTTCCTTTTTTCCGGAGACCAATAATTTGACTCGGCTCTCACCGATGACGTCCAACTCTTTTCTTCTCCTGTCCTCTCAATGCCATTATCAGGAAATCTTGTCATTAAAACGGAATTACTGGGGGGAGAGAGTATTATAAAGTTTTTCGTACCTTATTATTTTTAATTATTTCAGAAATATAATAATTCCAACTGGAAGTTTCAAAACCTTTACCATATTATTGGACCCCAATGATATACTAAGTAGATATTATTTCAACTCATCAGCATTTTTGTTATATGTTTCTAGGACACTAAACTGCTTGTGAAACTGATTATGCAGGTCTTCTGGTATTGGCCATTTTGGCCATGGTATATTCTATCAACGTTTAGCAAATCATATTGCTATTTTCGTAGGTGTATCTCAACTGAGATGAAATATCATATTCCATATCTAATAGTCACGTTTTGGTTTCTGCGGTTGGAGTCTATGTGATAAAGTCCCAGAATATGCTCACCAACAATAAAAGACCTCGATAATCATGAGATGGGCTGAATAGGTGTAAGAGAACACCTGATTATAATGTTGACAGGAACCACCTATCCACAGGTGGTGTATAGAACGTAACTATTGCAGTCATTGGGGATAAAAAACTTTTATCAACTTGAAACTCGGTAAGGAAATGTTGTAAGGTCTCTGGGTGCTTGTTTTTATCACTGTATAAAAACAAAGCCATTGCCGCATGTATTATAACCTCATTTGGGAATTGAATATCCGAGAAATAAAGAAGAACCCAGGTAGTGTAGTACCACTACCACATATAATGTAAGGCTATACTTTTCATGACATATGCTCACGACGTGAAGGTCGGAGGGTGATCCCTATGATGAGAGGTGCTGTGGAAGGGTTCGTTGGTCAGCGGATATAGTTTGAAATATACTTTTAGCAATTTCGATCTAAGCGTATCACTTATTAAGAAGAGAAGACTGCGATGGTTGAGTCTGTAAGAATGGAAGCCAACAAGCTACCTAAAGGATTTGTTGTTTGGAACACCATGTGGCGTAAAGAGGAAATACAAGGGCATATAGAGGTGGTTGTATGACCTGTGGGAGGACTTGCTGAGGCTAGGGACCTACAATAGGCTGAACCTCGATGCTGAAATTCAAAAGTTGCTTCGGCGGGCCAAGGCCCAAGTAGGACTGAGCACCTAATAGTTATTTAAGGATAGTATATTCCCGAAAGCTATATGAACCTGGTTTGCTTCTGAATTTCAGCTTGATAAGTCAATGAGCAACTTACTTTAATTACTTGAAACTACTTTCATGCGTTATTAACACCAATCCATAACTACTATTAAGGACCAACTTTGAACTCATTTTTTGCTGTAGTTAATATTAAATTCTCATTGATGGATGCAATGAATAATTTAGCTATATGGCGGTAATACGTAGTTTCTGAAGTAAGAATGAAATACATACTGTTAGTCAACAACACTTGAAGGGTGATGCCAGTGGCATCTCGATGGGAGTTTGCTACATTCCAAGTAGCATGCTTGCCTAAACTCCAGAAATTAAAAACCCATGGCCCACAAATGTATGGGAACTACTAGCTGACTGTAGCCAATTTATAGATGATGTTTTTATGTATTTAATAAATAATGGATTATTTCATGAAATATAAAAGCTATAATTTACCATTATGAAATTTATCAAGCACTGTACATGGAATACAAGTTTTGCTTCCTTCCAGTTTAACTATTTATAGTTTTTCTTTTAGTCTTTATTAAATATACTAACCATTTACATTTAGTTTTGTCCATTCTATTTATTTTGTACATTTGTAAAATATAGCAGTGTAAAAATTTTAATATTTATTTAATTTTGTAAAATTATATTCTAACATGTTAAAAGATGAATCGCCATTGCAGCGGCATCTCAAATAAATAAATCAACTCCAGAAGAACAAATAAGACCACAATCTCAAAATTTATTAATTACACTAAAGCAAATATAGTGGGGTTTACCCTTGTGTCTGGATATCATAATTATAAGTTCAATGTGGTACTTGAAGGCAGTTTTTATGGTTCCTTATCAATTGGTTCCTCTACCATCCATCATATTCCAGAGTTTTTTTTTTGTTTTTCTTAATGTTATTAGTAAGAATTAAATTATAAAAAAAAAGTGTAACGTGTGATTTAAAAATGCCAATGGCTTATTGTCAGCCATGACCAGTTTATGACTAAAAGTTATGGAGTCGTCGTTATTAGTTATTTATTTTTTTGTTGAATATGATTACACCCTTGACGTTGCACTATACGGTAGTTAAGTTATATCGTTCCTTTTCTAATTTTATTCAAGATAGACTACATTTTCCTAATGGGTCTCTCTCAAGCAGATCAGCTATAAATATATGCCATAAATCTATTGAAAATTTAAGTCTATAGTCGTCAGTTATTGTTGAGGTGAATAAACTGGTAAACATATAAAGGTAATAGAACTGGCCCCCTTTGCACATTATAGTTCCCACATTGAAGTTGAGCAGAGTGTATATAATTGATATGACACTGTGAGGATTGCATAATGTGTAAGAGAATTGAGAGCTATCTATCTATATTGCGTTATACAAATTGCACTGGAGTTTATATTATCCAGTTCTATCCAATATAGGGCTGGGATAATCTATATTCACAAGTAGGCTGCTGGCTCTCTATAATGCAGTAGTTCTAATAGGGTAGGGCTGCCATGGAAGCGGAAAGAGAGAACCGCACCAGGAATTTCAAGTGGTGGACCCTGGAAAGGACAGACCACCAGCCCTTGGCCCTTTGTCTCTCTATACCTCCCCCCGAGCACGCCAATTTAAACTACACTCTTTAAACGGCAGTCCAATATAATTGGTAATAGTCTTCTTTTTCAACCACAATCATCCCTTTACTTGCAATAAAAACATTTCAAATTACCGACCTTCCTCTTGTCAAATTGTCACAATTATATCAGTTCCATTGATAAGAAACAGCCACCCACGCACTGTATAAAAAAAAAATTGTTGTCATTCTTTATCCTTATGTTTAGTTATTTAATATTTTTTGATCTGAGTTTTATACATAAATACCTATTAATGTATTAATATATATTTAAGTTTAAATTTGGCATTTTACTCCTCTGAGCCCTCTTGCTGATCCGATATAGGCCAATAATACACTAAATCATTAGCATTAAATGAATCTATTAAATATCTTGCATCTGACAGTATATATATATATATATGCGTGTATGTGTAATTGTGTGTAACAGACCAGGGAAGGTCCTAACCAGTACTCCTAATGTAACGAGAAGTGCAATACGTCTTGTACAATATTTTTAAGTATCTTCTTTAGTCTGGGTAAGTAGAAATAATATATACACTGTCTATTACTCTCTAGTCTAATAACAATGTGCTATATATATATATATATAGATATATATATATATATATATATATATATATATATATATATATATATATATATATAGAGAGAGAGAGAGAGAGAGAGAGAGAGAGAGAGAGAGCGAGAGAAAGAGAAAACAGCCAAATCCCTCATCAATTGAGAAGTTTTCCTTCTCTCCCAGCCAAGAGTCTGATTTCTAATTTATTGAGCTTAATTATTTAATTAAAATTGGACAAGATACAGTACAGATTACTTCCATTTTTCAACGCCCTCTCTCAAGAGAGAATATCTCATATTTACAAGACGGCATTATATCCTGAGATGTCTTATCCCAGCTTAAATCAGACGTAGTGATTTCATTGGACACATGCTGTGTGAGATAGAGGGATAATTTCTGGGTGTGATACCCCCAATTTTTATATCTTCTACACCATTCTCTATATGTAACGGCGTCGTTTGAAACTAAAGATTACAACCAAATTTAAAGAAAGAGGGTTGAGGGTTCAGAGGAGCGGTAAAATACAAAATCATTATATCCATCCATTATTATGTACCTGATACTTACAATCGAAAGTATTAATAAAGTAGTAACCCTCACCTGCGATTTTTATTATGCTGCGTTTTGTCACTAAATAACAAACATTGTTTTCATTGAACTTAAACTGTGTGAGACTTACAAATTGGTTTTGGTAATGACGTCATCAATTAAGATTGTATGGTTTTAACTCGAAAATGTATATTTGATCTATACCATACTCGATATGCATACGTCCAGTCAGCGCTATAGTTATTGTTAAGGGAGCGGTAGGGGGTCGCGGAATTCAAAAATTTAAAACATCTCAGTTATTATGTGTCGTATGGAAAAATGTTATAGAACCAATCTTGTTAAACTATTGACTCTCATTTTTTACTATTGACTAGTCACTTTTTTTTTTTTTTTAGCCTTCAGTAAACCCCGAATTCTGTTCAACGGGTTTTTATTTAGAAATAGAAAATATATGGCAACAAGAAGCCAACAGTGACTCATAGCAGCGCGTGGTAAATCTGCTTTTACTGTGAGATCCATGTAAATACGTTATGCGATGACGTAATCAATTAAAATTCGTTAGATTGTTCGTTCTTTACTCGAAAATGTATATTTAATTTATACCACACTCGATATTTTACCGTTTCATTCAACACTTATGATCGTATTTGTTTTTGGCAGAAACCGGACCTGGAACAGGGGGGGGGGTTTAGAGGAGGGGGATTCGATAATTCAAAATATCTCTGTTATTATGATTCGGATCGGAAAATGTTATAGAACCAGTCTTGTTAAACTATTTAACTTGTAATTCAAATAAAGGGTTAAAACCGCCAATATAAATGATACTGTTGTCATACCTGTCGGTGGAAACCGTCGTC
Source organism: Riptortus pedestris (assembly GCA_019009955.1). Lineage (NCBI taxonomy): Eukaryota > Metazoa > Arthropoda > Insecta > Hemiptera > Alydidae > Riptortus > Riptortus pedestris. The sequence continues at coordinate 149,774,402 of CM032228.1, read as the reverse complement.
ACTGCATGATGGTCGAGTACAGCTGGCAAGCGCTTTCGATGCAATGCCACAATCTTCAAGCCGGTCAAAATGTCTCAGTACAACATTTTGACGGGCTTGAAGATGGTGCCATTGCATCGAAAGCGCTTGCCAGCTGTACTCGACCATCAGCCAGTGACGACGGTCTCCACCGACAGGTATGACAACAGTATTTAACTGGTGTTTTGTTTGGTAACTCAAGTATCTTATTCGTACTTTCTTCATTTCAGCCGTCAAAATCTCCACCCCACCCCTTTCTACTCGTCGGTATTTTACATATAAATAGAAAAAATGTGGTGAGATGAGATGACAAGTGTCCTAAACGAGCAAGTGGGAATTCTGCTTAGTTTAAGCAGCCCTTGCGTGACGGACTTTTATATTTCCTGATTGTAGGAATCATTCGACAACAACAAACAAAAAAATTAAGACATTCGGATGTGATTGATTATCTTTTATTTAGTTATTTTGAGTGGTACTATATCTGGTCAATTTTCATTTTGCGTTTCGTAGTGTAAAATTAATTAATACTCTTTGATGAGAAATCGAAGGATTGAGGGTGATTTGTAAGAAAATATTCAGGAAGTCGTTAATGTACAATTTATTCTACAGGCATGTGGTGTAGAGATAACTAATTGCAAAGCAGATGTGTCCTTGGCAAAGACGGCTGTGGTTTTGGGGCAGGTGCCAGACCGGGGTAGATACAGTTGGCAATGCAGTCAACTAGACTAATAAGCAGCTTTCTGGCAGGAATCTCTGCTGACCACCGGGCCCGGCTATACATTCTAACAGGTGGGCCTTTCAAACAGTCCTACCACCTGCTCTTTGTCTCAACTAACAGGAAGGCCGGAGATAGGTTGTCAGCCTTGGATCCTTACAGCCGAGCTTTGTCTCCAGTCTGGAATGCTTCATGAGGAAATGCTTGGCTAATTGTGATCAGGACTACGCTCCTCTGAATATTACCTGTAATTCTGCCCATAGCCAAAGCTATTCCAAGAAGGTTAACTTGCATTGTCATATCACTCAATACATCAATTCCCCCGACGTCTCCTTGCCTATAGCTACGCTTCGTCTAAGGTCATAACCACCCATTTATAAAGACACTAACACTGTAAACTATCTCTCATCTGGGGTTTTGGTCAATGTTGGCGATATAATCTTAGTTTATGCCAATATTTATTTTCTCTTCTTCAGTGCTGTAAAAATACAGGTACTACTTTATATATATTGCACATTGTTATTAAAGTAGAGTGTAACAGGAGGTGTTAAGATACTTAAAAACTACTGTACAGTAAGTATCTTTAGACTTGGTAAGTAAAAATAACATAAACACCTCCTGTTACAGTCTAGTTTAATATACAAAGGAGTCGCAGGAGTTGCGGGTTCCCCTAGGACTTTTCGGACTTAAACTAAATCTCCCAAATGTTGCACTTTAATGCTTAGCCGTACTCGGTGAGTTAGGCTAAGTTATCTGGCCCAATTTATCTATTCAAAATTTTATATCTCTTATTAAATGGAGACCACTGGTATGGGGAAACCCAAAGGTACAGCAGGGGCAGAGGTGGGGGGGGGAATAAAAAAAAATAACTAAATTATATAAAAATATAAATAATATAAAATATTTAAAAATCATAAAAAAAAAATATGAATGACAATATATTATAATGCACAATTATCATTTTCTATATTTAGCGGAAGAATAGGGGCCCACAGTAGGTGGGCACCACCGGATTATTTCTAAATGAGATATAGAGATTTAATCTGCTGAGTTGACACATTCCCTGTGTGGGGTACTCTTTAGTTCCTAGAAAAAATGAGTTACCCATATAGATGCATGTCAATGATTGTTACTGAAACTTTCTATTAAATTGTTTCTCTTGAGAGGCACAAGTGTTTCTATGTATAATTATCAACATCTGCAGTGGTTATTGAAGAATTTCATTTTAGCAGATTTCCCTTAAGGGAAATCAGCTATTGAGGTCGTACTCATGACGCGATTTTCGAAAAATTTCTTCAAATGTCCATCGAACCTACCCAGGAGATGACGAAAATGAGGTCCGTTCAAAACTATATATATATATATATATATATATATATATATATATATATATATATATATATATATATATATATATAAAATTGTAACCTCTGTCTGTACATTTATTTTTTTCGCGAAATTTCACGGTAACTTTTCGTTTCACATGTCATAGACACCATAACTGCATTTTGTTTCTTTCGTGTCTGTTTGTTTGTTTGTTTGTTACCTTTTCACGCATAAACGGCTGAACCGAATTTTATGAAACTTGGTATGTATATTACTACTAGCCCAACTTAGACTTTAGGCTATATTAATATCCTCTGAGAAGAACAGGAGTGGGGGTGATAGGCGAAGCGTAAAATTAAAAATAGCGATATTTCGTTTCCTATTGGTTTTTCGGCAAATACGCACATAACAAAAGTTGTTTATTTTGTTATATAGAGTAACTTTTGTTATATATACTTTTTTCGTATACCGAATTATAAACGAGATAAACGCTAAAACCTATAGCGGAAGTGAACAATTTTATTTGGGACAAAAGACCCAACCAAAATAAATAAAACTCGGTATGTGTATTAGCACTATCGCTTTCATTATAACAAGCCATACCAACATTTCTAGGGACGGGCAGGAGTGGGGGTTGTAAGGGAGGCCTGAATTTAAAAATATCGGTATTTCGTTATCTATTTGTTTTTCGGCAAATATGAACATAACAAAAGTTGTTTATTTTGTTATTTAGAGTAACTTTTGTTATATACACTTTTTTCTTATACCGAATAATAAACTAGATATACACTATAAACTAAAGCGGGAGTCAACTATTTCATTGGGCGCTAACGATTAAACCGAACTTAAAAACTCGGTATGTCAATTAGCATTAATTCTTCCATGATTATAAGCTATATTATAATTTTTAGGTTAGAACGGGAGTGGGGGTTATAAGGGAGGCCTGAAATAAAAATTCGCTATATTTCATTGTCTATTTGTTTTTGGACAATCATGCAAATAACAAAAGTTGTTTACTTTGTTATTTAGATTAACTTTTAGATGAAATATTATTAACAAATGCCAACAACGGGTATTAACCCTAAACACTGGGACGGGTAAATGTCAAAATATTGTGCAAAGTAAAGCCTTGCAAAAAAAATACCATCACCATTCAGCCTCAAATCAATTCCCGGGCGAAGCCGGGTATCTGAGCTAGTATATATATATATATATATATATATATATATATATATATATATATATATATATATTTGTCTATTAACACTCTAGCGGTCGCAATTTTTCTTTAATCGTCACCAAACTCGGTATTTAATCGTTTTATGTAAAAAGGAAGATCAAGTTCGTTAACGGCTGAAATCGGACCAGTGGGAGGGGGGAATTTTCAAAAATTCAATATATCTCCGTTATTATGCATCGGATCGAAACATTGTATAGAACCAATCTTATTGCAAATTACATTTACTATAAAGATTGTTATATGCATTTATTCTCTATCTTGAATATTCACCGAGATATTTTCATTTGTAATCTGCGTGTGGTCACCAGTAGGCTATGTTCGGACTTTCCGCCGAGAGCTCTGGCGGCCGTTTCCATAACTATTCGTCCCTCGTGAATAGGTTTAGAGGTTAGGTTAACTGTTTTTTGGGGCTAGAAACTACTGGGTTATTACGCCCTAAATAGTGTTTTAGGTTTAGAGGTTTCTTACTACTACAGTAGTTATTAGGCAGATGTCTCTATTGTAAAACTTCACGTAGGAAATCTGCTTAGTTTACGCGGCCCCTGCGTGACGGACTTTTTCTTGTTAGCTATGTAGTACAGCAGCCAAACATTTGAAAAAGAAACTTGAAAACAAAATGTCTGCCATGGGCTCCACATTAGTTCCTTCTACGTGTAGTAAATTAAACATACAGACTGTGTCATTACAAAAGAATAATTCTATTTCAAAGATATCTTAGTTACAAATCATCGTATCAAAAATGCTACAAAACATAATTTTATACATCTCTTCATTATTAATAAAGAAGATCTTATACAAAGCCTATTATCTCTTTTAGGTATGGAGAAATTCCCCCCCCCCTCCCCCTTAGACGACATTGATCAAAAAAGGAGGAATACAAGTGTCCTAAATATGAAATTTCTAAGACTAGTCTATTTTGAGACATGTGAGATACGTACTTACAAGTAACCCGAAGCTAGTCAAGATATGAAGGGAGGGGGGGGGTCAAACGAATGATTCCGCAGAAATCTGAAGTAAGTTAATATTGGTGTAGAATCCAAAGCCGGTACCTAAAAGTACCCAGGTACAGGGCTTTCTTTCACTACATGGCATTCGCCCCACAATGCTATATTGCAGAAAATAGACTTTACAGGTTCAAATCCATTGGCTCAGAAATGATTTTGATGGGGGGGGGGTATCTTTTCTCCGAATAACCTACTTATGAGCGTGAATGGCACCTATCATTAGCTGTATAGAGGTTTTATATTTATGGCCACAATTTTAATTAGTCTATTATTTAATAATCTCTAGAGTACTTGGTAGGACTTTAAAAAAAAGAAGAAAATTTGTTTCCTTTATGTTTCAAGAAGGGTTGATAGAGCCTATCAACCTTTTGTTGATTGTCCTGGGTTAAAGATGCTAATATTGGAAGTTGTAGTGAGGGGTGTTGGTGGCGGATGTGGGAAGTGGGACAGGGGAGTATGTAGGACGGGCGTGGAGAACCTGTCTTAGCCCCCACCCCCTAGAACCTGCTAGACCGTTACCTACCTCCAGGAACAGGTGCTAAATCCAACTAGAAGGTCCCCCTCCCCTTTCTGACAGCCATATCTAGGCACAACATTTACTCATCAGTATTTTCAAATGGCTTACTCTCATTTGGCCATTTCTTGTTTAAACTGCTTTGATGGTAAAACCTTTGCGAGGAAAAAATTGCGGGAAAATGTTATATTTACTTTCAACAGTGATCTTTTATACTTTCATAAGACTTATCAGAGGGTACTCCGGATTCATGCTCATTCTGCCCCTTAGTTCTTATCCATCTAGTTCTCGCAATTTGTAGCTCATGCAGAACTGCTTAGAGATAACTACTTAATTATAGTAACTCCGACAGTTTCCTCTTAATAGCGGTAAAAAAAAAAAAAATCATTCTTCAACAAAACTGATTGATGTTGATTTCTAGTTCCAATTATGAATTAGCTTCCATATGTCTGACCAATTTCAGTGTTTTGCTAAACTACTGATTAACCATCCATCCTGACAAACGTTAACTTTCCATTGGGTTCCGTAACATCAGTCTGCTATTCCGATCATCCCTGAATGTTGTTTTCTACATCAAGTTCTTGAGAATATAGTGATCTTCTCTAATGCACCTCTAATATACAAGTCCATAGATGACTTCCCCTCAACTTTGTCAGGCAATTACTACTTTGTTTGTTTTTATCCTTTTTTTTCTAGAACATATCAATGAAAGAAACTGTATAACTATAGGAGTGTGGTGGCATAAATCTCTGTTAAGCCTATATTTTTCTGGAAAATAAAAATGCTTTAACTAACAAACATTTCAACCTCATCCAAGAAGACACTTAGAAATTCCTGAACAAAATTGAGTCATTTGTTCAAATAAGTGGAATTTATGTACAAGTCTGGGACACAGAGAGTAAGTAATAAATAAATTTCAATATTAACGTTATTAACTATAGCTTATCCGAACGGGTTATCTACAAGTTACCACCCTTTTCTAGGATAGGTGGGGCTAAGGATATTATTTAGTGAATTCGTCACAAACTAAATTCCTTTTTCAACTCGGAGATCGATCCTAATTCTCCATTTTCGAATAAATTAGTGCGTGTTAAATTATAGGCTAGGTGTAACTTTTTATGACAAAAAATGTTACACCCATTATTATACGAAATAGGAAGTAACCATTATAGGTGAGGAAGATTTACAGGCCACTGAGTAACGAATTTCTTTACTTTTTTACAGTCTACAGAAGGCTTCCAAAATCATAGAAGTCTTTTTTTTTAGCATAATTTATTATTATTTGACGACGATAAAATTCCTTATGGAAAAATTGCTATTTTCAGAAGACAATTTTTCTGTGTCTGATCTTTCAAAATAATTTTTATAATACTAATAACCTGGATATAACATTTATACTATTAGGTGTTTTAAGTTAAATGCCTTAAAGCTATGGACCACTTCTCGGTAATACTTCTCAAGAAGAAGAAGAAGTTAACTAGCTCACTTTTTGTGACTTGATGAACAAAGTATAAAAGCTTATTTATAACTATGCAAATTTAGATAACAACCCATTCTCTCTAGTGAAGTAGTCGAAATGCTCTCTGTTTTTTAATATAAGGATTCCATCTTTCCGTGGAATTCAGAAGTTGAAGTTGACAAGCAAATATATTAGCAATTATCTTGAAATCGTTACGAGTTATAATATCTTCCTTGAATCCTAAAGTAATTTAGTTAAAGGGTAATTTCCTAGAATATTCTGATTCCAATTAAGGGCAAACTTTTATGCTTTATTACCCACTTGAAGGAGTCTTTTTTACAGCCTACGTATAGCTACTATTTGAGTTCATAATTTCATTAAACCGCTTTTCTTAAATTAAAAATTTCAATTTATTTTACATTTTTCTCATTCCATTATAAATTTTCCTACACTACTTGAAGGACCTCTGCCACCGCCACTGTTGACGATCCCTGCATGTCATACATTGTCTTCTAGATCTACATCTTTCTCCACTTTCTCCAGGAGTATCTTGTGCAATCTAACGGGTTATATTCTCTGACCCAATCACTGCAGTAGCCTTTTTGAAAGCATAGATGAAAATATGATCACCATAATATTCCATTTCACGACTGGTTAGTGTTAGATATGAAGAACAGCATACAGCAACAGTTTGCTGAAAGAAGAAATCCGTGATGTAGATCACTAGTAACTTCATAGCTACCTGAGATGCTCACAGTGGTTTTGACTTAACAGAACACCCTTTCCTCGTCAATATGCTTTTCGAAAGTCATTAAAGAATTGATGCTTTCCAACATCATTTTGTGCGTTTTATTTAGAATATCTGCCTGTAGGAGGAGTCGACAGTCAGTTACCAAAAATCCTAGGCTCTGATATTTTTCTATTATTCTTTCAGTTTTCTCACGACACATGGCTAGAGTGTCTCAAAAGATGTGGATGGAAGTGTAATTTACACATTTTCGTTTATGAGGTGGCACAAAACCGCTTCTATTCATTCCGTAAGAAATTCTTCTTTAATTCAGCAGTTCGAAAGGATACCTTACTTCATAGGTTCCTCGTGTCTCATAACATACCTGCGTTTTCGTGTGTTTTTGAGCCTCATAGGCCCTTTTCTTCTTTTACGCTGCAACCTTTTTGCTTTTTCCAACTTTTCAAAAACCTGCAGTTTATGTTTTACGAGTTTTTTTTTTCCTGCATTGACAGTTTCCTTTCTCTTCCCACATTATACACTATCAAACCAAGAGCCCTTTTTCATCACTTGGCAATAATTCTACTCGCACCTGTCTCCTTTCCTGTTTGTAACAGGTGTTCCCTTTTCTATGGCTGACTGATTGTGGAGTCCTTCCCTGTTACATAGCTAAGCGGTTTCGTTTGCCACCAGTTTTAAAAGTGTAGGTTTAAACTCCAGCGTTCTCTACCATCATTTTTTGACTTTACATAGCTCGAATCATGGAATACTACAAACCACAGTTATCAAACCTATAGCTCCCCATATATCTAAAATGTGGATGTAGTTCATGCAGAGGAAGAAGAGAAGGAAAGCTATTCTTCCTCTGCATCATCACAGGGGACATGCATATAGATATGTCCCAGATTGTCAGAGTTTAATTCTGACGCCAATACACCTGGATCATCGTTTCATGCATGTCGAAACGGCCTAAAGCCACTATTTATTAAAATTCATTTTCAAGAAAGATCATATCCACTACCAAAGCCTTCAAGGGTGAGATCGAGCCAAAGAGTTCGATGTCATATAAGGAAATAATGACCCCCTCCCTTCGACGAGTTTCCTACGAAGCCACATCAAGATGTACCAATAATACCATTTCTTGTTGCCTCCGCTCTTTATTTTGGATTGGGTAGAACATAGAATGTGGTAGCTCCGTGCATCTACCAAATATGTAAGACTAGGGCTAGCAATGCCTCATCCCCCGGATTGGGCACCAACTAATTGTTGTTCTACGGCATGCTCGATTAGGTTGTATTTTAATCACACTCATTGAAAATACGAATAGTTGCATTAATTGTACTTGATATTGTAATCTTTTTGAAGTTATAATTATAAGATCATTTAAACAGTTCATTTTGTGTTTATCCACTGTTACTGTCATACACAATATTACTGATTTATTGTTACTTGTTTTTTCACTAAAAGCAGTATCATCTGTTACAGGTCAGTACTTAGGACGAAAAGGTGTATTAAACTTGAATAATTGAATATTATTTGGTATGTACAATTTCCATTATTTTTTTCAGTGTACATTTCAAAATCTAAATAAGTGACACCAAAAGTGGCGAAATATGTTTGCAGTGAATGATTGTGAAAGGCCTATAAGCACTTAAAAGTATTCCAGCGAATCCTCTTATCACTGATCAATTTCTTTTTTATTGCTTTCAAGTGTTTTTTTTTTTATGATAAGCCAAACTTTTTAGACCTCGGAATTGTATAATGGATTTTAACTGAGCGCGCGCGCCTTGTGTGTGTGCATGCGCGCGCATGTGTGTGATATGAATTATCAGTTATTACCGTTAAAAGGCGTTATTTACCTTTTCTTAAGTTGTTAAGCCTCTACCAAACCCGTGTGTAGGCCTTAACCCTTCAAGGGTGAAATCGAGCCAAAGAGTATCAATTTTAATGTCATGTTAACAAATAAAGACTTAATTATTTAATTTGCCAGTCACAAACATTTTGTGGGTTTTATTCAGACTTCTGGCCAACATATGTGACTAGATAATAAATAATTCAGCACGCACGTGACCTTTGTGACACGTCGTTATAAATATATTGCCCTGAGTAATGTTTGTGATGCCCTTTCTCTTAAAGGAAATGTTTCTCAATAGGGTTGTCCAAACGTATAGTTTTTCCTATAACATACTAAGCAACTATTGTGTATTAATGAAAAAAAAAACTATTGTTTAATGATATATATGTAAAAAAAAGCTTATTGCGTTTCATATTTTTATAGTTTAAAGGCCGTTGAGCCAAAGTTCGACTTTGTCCCCATGTTATGTTTCTATAGTTCTGTTCAAGCCTGAGGCTAATCAACGCTCGGTACGCAAAAGTAGTAAACGTATTTTTATCGGGTACAAAAGTTGATTACTCTTATAACCTGTAATCAAATAGTTAATGTAGCAGTGAATAATAAAATCGTTTAGCTAGGAGTCCGGCTTCTCGTTATAAATGTATTCGCGTTGACAAAAACAAAAAAAAAATACTTGAAATGGTCTGATTAATTAAAATTAACTAGTGCATTTAACTTCACAAAAAAGGCCAAATGAGTTTGTGTAAATATACGTAAGATACCATGTCGCTGTTAGCGTTTAATATTAATTCAAAACAAAAGGGAAGTCTCGTCAGAAGTATTACAGAATGGCAATTTTCTTTGTGCAGTGTAATTAAAACTATCAAGGTGACAAATAGAAATTGAACATTTATTTGAACGGTTTGTTAGTTTGATGAGGGGACTGGCGTTATCAACCTGGATTTAAAACTATCATAACCATATTGATAACAATTAAAGTTATATTTTAATAAACCACGTTATATTAGTTTTAGATAATATGATTTAATATATATAAAAAAAATGTTATATTTCGGAATCAGAAATTCAAAAATTCGTATTTTTAAAGATTACTTAAACCTTGTACAATATAAAATGAAGTTTTACGAGTATAAACTTTGTACAACTCCACCACATTTAGACTCCTTATTAGGATATGAATTAAGCAGACGGATGTTTTGGAAATAACTATTAAAAATGACCAATAAAAGCAAAAGGTGGAATGTCACAATTTTGTATTCCAATAGCATAGAGTATTTGTAGGCTGTGGGCAAAGGACAATCTCAATCACGAGACGTAATGCCTTCTAGGGTAGAGTCTGCCCTAAAAATAAAAAAAATTAAAAATGAGAGAAAAAAGAACTTTTAAAAAAGCAAAAAAAAATATGTTTATTTATAAATGTCCACTTTTGTTTATTATGACTAATTGCTAAGAGCCTCCAAAATAAGTGTAGTTTTATGTATTCCCTGCGTAAATAAAAATGGCTTTTGCTTTGGTTAAGGAAATTTATTAAATAAAAATAGACCAATTAAAAGGGGTTTTGCTTGAGAAAAAAAAAACTGCTCAATTTTATAAAGTCAATTGCAACATTTCCTTCCTTACCAAAGTGAATGTTGTTTTTGTGGTTTTTTAAGTGTTATATTTATGAGTAATATTTATTTATTGTAAGTAAAAATCACATTGATATTGGTTATTGGAATTTAATTCAACTTATGTGGTGCTCCATTTTTTTGTTGATAGAGTCGCTGTGGACGAGTATTGGAGATTTTTTTTAGGGAAAGGAAATGGAATATGAAACGTCATGCATATAAATAAGGGCTGGGGAAGCAATTCCAATGACAATTATTCTTTCTTTTTCTTCTTGGAGTTCTTTTCTTTCTCCAGCCATTTCGATGATTATTTTAAGAAAAATATCTCCTCCCACGGAACCTAAAGTCCATACGGGAAAAGAATTTCCAATATTACAATATTTCCTCCAATAATGAAACTAACCATGATATCGCCCCGATTTCAACCGTTCAACTTAACTGAGTAGTAATAAAAAAGGGGCCATTTTCAAATTTAATTATTTTGCTCTAAATGTTGAGCATCCTAGCGTCATTTACACTAAGACAATTAAGTAAAGAATCGTGACAGTTGTTTTTTTTTTAAATGTACTAGTCATGAGAAGGCGCGCACGCAACTTGAAGATAAACATATAATTAGAGAAGCAATTATTGAAATGACACTTTTTTCTTATTCAAAACCGTGAGAAGGGCTGGGAAAAATGAATGTTGGGAGGGATCTGGAGATATTTCGTTTCAAATTACGTTTGAAACCATAATTTAGGACTAATTGTTTGAGTTATAAAATTAATTTTGTAAGCATGATTTTAAATTTAATACCCTCATTAATCTCTAATAATAAACATCAATAAAAAAGGCTCTATTTATTCATAATAATATCCACTTGGGTTTTGCCAACATAATTGTGGCATAGACCATATATGTAGAAAATAAAAATAACAAGAGGATTTCATCTCTCTGATACATTTGTTGGGCTACAAAAAGCATCAGCAATATTTTCAAAAGATATTCTTTGCAGCATTATTATTGAAAAGTCCAGTTTTATTATTTTAGTTTTTATGGTTTTTCAAACTAAACTTTGATTATTAATTTTTAGGAAACAATTTAGGCAGCATTATTGTTTCATTGTTAACCCAAAATATAAAAAATTACCTTTTAACTTAATATGACTCAATTTTGATAATTACTTACATTATTAAGTATTAGTTAAGTACCATTTCGTAACCAATTTAATAAAAGATCCGTCAAGCAGCAGAGGGTGCATACATTTCCCATGTGGGATGGCACACGTATATTATTGCACATTCTTTTCTCTGTTAGTAAGAATCTTATGTATCAAGATTTCAAATATAAACTGTAACCTAGATGTTTAGTATATAATAACTTTAATAAGTAGAAATTCAAAAATACAGTAAACACCGTTAATATTTGATTATTATTATTTAACGGTCAATTATTGCTAGTATGGCTAATTGGGGGGGGGGTGTTATCTACAGGTTACCACCCTTTTCTAGCCAGGGTGGGATTAAGGATTTCATTACATAAATTCCTATTGCTCAGGTGGAATCGAACTCTTCACTGTAACTACACCATGTGAGGTTAAGGCTAACGCTTTAACTCACATGGCTAATCTGAACCACAATAATATTTAATGGTTTATTATTTTAATAGGAAAGGAGTCAGTTAATATTTGAGATGAAAGAAAATGACAGGGATAAAAATTGTAGTTCATTAGATCATCAACAAGATTAATTCGCCAATTTCTTTATGTGAGATATAATAGTAGAAACATTTCCCAGCTCATATTTTCGTCTTCTCCTACCTGGTTCAAAGTTAAGTAAAACTAATAAGGACTAGATTTTTAAGTTCACTGCTGGCATTAGACCTTTAACAAAGAAATATTTTAATTCCAGCTTAGGATTAAACAAACCAGCCACTGACATTCGTTATTATTAATGTAAGTATTTTTGTATAATATTTAAACTGAACAAAGTCCTTTTTGAAGAGAATACCCGGGACATGCGTGAATTTTAATTAGTAAACTCATGGAGTTTCATTAAGGGTCAAGCATGAAAATTGTTCTAAAACTAATTTCACTTCATGGCTTAAAAAGGGTTTATTAAGCCGAACATTATGTAACAGTTATTTCCTGTAGAATTTTCCCTGTACAATTAATTTCTTGGTAATTGATTCGCTAATCTGTAATGTATTTCAATTTGAAGATAGCAATATATTTATACAACAATATTAATTCCATTCATATGTAGATGCCACAATTTTAGTACTGTTTCACTATAATTGGTAGAATCAAGCAACAACTAATATATGCATGAGCACCGAAAATCAAGTATTATATATATTGAATTATATTATATAACTGCTTGATGATGACTATGATAAAAATATAAATTAAATTGAAATCGGTGCTCAAGACTTGCAAGCGGTTTTCCTCTACCTTCGTTATTGTAATAGCCACACCTACAATAGTTAAACCTTTTTAACAATTAACATAATCACTTAAAGGGACTTAGGCTAGCCATGTGAGTTAAAGCATTGGTCTTAATCTCACATGGTGAACCTAAAGTCATGAGCTCGATTCTCACCTGAACCACAAGAATTTTTTTAGTTACGAACGCATTCAATAAAATCCTTAGTTCCACAATGGGTAGAAAAGCGTAGATAACCCCTCACAATTACCCTTAGTACAATAGCTTAGCGTGGTCGATAATAAATGCATATTCATTTAGAAGGACATCATACATTTGCATGAGTCTAATTAATGACCTAGAAATATATAACCTATATTTTTAGTATACTCTCCTAATTTGCGTATTCCAATGTATTATTTTCGTACATGTCTGAAATCTTTAAAGAAATCATTCTACTTATTATATTGATGTTATACTCATAACTCTACCAAAGTCCATAGATCCGAAGAAAATGTGTTCAACTGGTCTGTTAGCTTTCTTGCGGCCAAATTTTTCGTTTAATTTCTGTGAAAGAGGATACATAATTCCACTAACGTCACGCTTACCACTATTCCTAATTAGGACAAGATAGTTTAATAATGAATAGTTGTTTAATATTTTATAATTATACAGTTATTCTTTAGTACTAAATTCAGAACATTTAACTTCCTACCCCCACCTCATGTTTCGCTAATATTACATATGAATGAATGTGCAGAATTGTATCATTTTTAATAGTGAGATTATGATATTGGGCTCCTTATATTTTGACAGGAAACAATATTCCTTTCAATACACATTTTATGAGAGAAACACAATTACTCTAAATGCAATGCTTGTCTGTAAGTTTCATCAGAACCTCATACGTCACATATCGCATTGCGACCCTTTACGTTCGTTATGTTAAAAATCCGTTTGGAAATCATTGTAAATGAATTCCGTTCTTTATTATTCATTATTGCTCTTTATTCATTAATGGGATTATTAGATTTGAAACTATAGTTACTAAATTAAATTTCCATAATGTTTTATAAAAGAAGGAATTTATTATTATTATTATTTATTAACGTCCACCTTTTGCAACTAAGGCTAATTGGGACGGGTTATCTATTGGTTACCACCCATTTTTAGCCAGGATGGGATTTTGGATGTTATTTAATGAATTTCGTCACTAAATAAATTCCTTTACCCAGGCGAATATCGAACTCGCAACTCTGGTTTTAACATGTGAGATAAAGGTCAACGCTTAACTCACATGGCTAACCTGAGCTCAGGAATTTATTCCAAACATTATGGTTGTGCTGGAAAACATTTTAATTGACACCCATAATCAACGTGTAGAACAGTTTAGTTAAAAATATACTGTCGGACATTCAGTTAGAATCCAACTGGGCATAGACAAAAAATGATGCATAATATGATTTTAATAGAAATTCTATTTTAGCCTTTGCATTCCCCTACATGTCTATTTTTGCTATTTGTCACCTAGATGAGAGTATTTAAACAAGAGATGAATAGAGCTGATGTTTATTCAGAAAGAGACTGGTAATGGGATGGAGAGTTGGGGCGAACACAATGGAACAGATAAACGGCGAGTAGTTAAGCCGGCCTCAGTAATAGTGCAGCCCCAGGATCAGCAGGCGGATTATCCCTTCCCAGCAGCTTCCATCAGATGCACTGTTCTCACATATATCCTTCACTATACACCACCCCCGCCTACACGCGCCTAGCAGCTCTCTACCTCATTTCAGCTAGTATTCCTAAAACTGGCCAGAAAAAACAAAAAACTAATTTCAACAGATTTCACTAAGGAAAATACTGAGGATGTCCTTATGTTGAATCTATCATTCCTAAAATTGTCTGTAAATTCAGTACGTGATATATACATAATGTTCTTTATACTTGCGGGATAAACCTGTACAAGTACGACTTATATATATATATATATATATATATATATATATATATATATATATATATATATATATAAGGAAGCAGGGGCCTGGTGGGAAAGCTAACTTTAACCCCACACGAAGGAAATAAAAAAGTCCGTCACGCAGGGCAGACCGTTAACTAAGCAGATTTCCCACGTGCGTTCTCCATATGCATTTATCTCAAGACGTAAAAGTTCAGTGAGAACAATAATTGATATTTAGGATTGAAATAAAGTGCATTATAATATAACAGCTTATTGTTAACATGGCATGAGTAGGAGTGCGGGTTTACTGAAGGCCTAAAACTGAAAAATGCGAATACCTCCATTAATAAATAATGAACCTAGTGAAAAAAAACATACATAACAACATTTATAGAATATTATTGTACATTTGCAACATGATTGGCTCTATACAATTTTTCGAACAGACGCATAATAGCGATTAACGAACTTGAGCTTTATTTATGCATAAAACATTTAAATATCAAGTTTGGTAATGATCAAACAAAATTTACGGCTTGTATATATATATATATATATATATATATATATATATATATATATATATATATATATATATAATTTTGAACGGATCTCATTTTCGTCATGTCCTAGGTAGGATCGATGAACATTTGAGGAAACTTTTCGAAAATCGCGTCGTGAGTACGACCTCAATAGCAGATTTACCTTTAGGGAAATATGCTAAAAATAAACAAATTATTACATCTTCATTTATTTTTGTTTGTTTATCCAATGATCTACAGTAATATGAAAATATAGTAGAAAATGTGGTACATTTAAACATATATATTAAACATTTAGAAATAACTACAATTTCCCCAACCTGCCACATATGTGAGGTAAGACGGGGAACAAACGTTATTAAACCTTTAAAGCCATTTATCGCGTTATCACTTTCTTATCAAAGCTCAAATATGACTATGACTATGGTAGTTGGGTAGAAGTGAAATGCTTCGTCTTCACTTTCTTTTCCTGCACTCGAATTTTGTGACCAACGCCCAAATCCAATCCAACGTGCTCTACCTTCTTGGGACAAATCCAGTAGCAGTATAAACATTCTTTGTCGTCTTCTTTTTCGGGGACAGATTGACATCAGTGGGAGCACTCTGACACTGAAACACACGTTTATGCAGTTACAATTGGACCTCTTTCAAAGCTCTTTTACAGCTGGGATGTAAGGTAGACATGCTTTTATGTTTGGTTTTTGCCTATATACCAATTGTTAAGTGAAAATCGTAACGATATACTCCATTAGATGGTTATAATATTCTCTATTCACTAGTCTACAAACTATTAGAGTAGTTATGAGTGTAAAACGTATATTAGAGCCTTAACAATAAACCAATATTGCAAATATCTACAAATATTAAACATACCTTGCAGAAACCGTGGAGTAAATGAAGGCATATCTGACTACTGTCTAATGATAAAGTTGACACAGTTTACGTCAGATTTACAGCTTTTACACGATTTACCGTGCCTCCCCGCCATGCCCCGCCTACCCCGGTTGTATGTATGTATATATATATATATATATATATATATATATATATATATATATATATATATGTATGTCTGTGTGTGTGTGTGTGTGTGTGTGTGTGTGTGTGTGTGTGTGTGTGTGTAGTCGTGTGTGCAACTCACACTCCGACTCAAGTACACTTGAAGCAAATCGTTTAATGCCTAAAATCTGTCTCAGAGGAGTAGGGAACATTGTTATTGAGTAGTTAATACTCAAATTTATTGATATATACTATACCGTACTCTTCTAGCCATATGCATTTATGTATGTATAAAAAATATTTATTAATGTCCACTTTTTGCAACTAAGGGACGGGTACTACAGGTTACCACCCTTTTCTAGCCATGGTGGCACTCAGGATTTTATTTAATGAATTCCGGCACTAAATAAATTCCTATTGCCCAGGCGGGAATCGAACTTTCCACTCTAGGATTACAATGTGAGACTGACGCCAACGCCATATGGCTAACCTGAGCCCCTCTATATTCATAGAGGTTATATATAAAACAAATAAAATAGAATTGCATTTATCTAGGCTAATTTAGGTGAAGTTGTTTTTCTTTAGGTTAATTTTTCTAAGGTTAGTTTAATATTAGTAAACTAAGCCCTGAAACATTCTCGCTTTTTGGTTGCCATTTCCTCTCTTATTTCGCTTTCTCCTATTCTTTACAATCCCACGCGGCACCGTCCGTTACCGGATAACCTACCCTAAACTGGGGTACTGAGGGGAACTGTCAGTTCATCCTTCGCGTGGCTTAACGGTCCACGAACAACTCTGGGCTTCAGATGAAAAAGTAAACAGAAAAATAAGAATAAAATAAATAAAAAGATTTGCACTGGGGAAATCATCATATTTTAGACTAAAACAGAGACTTCTAAACTGAGTTTTCTAAATCTCCTTAAATGTGCTAGTCCAAAAAAAAAAACAAAAAAAAAAAAAACGTTGAAATGCTGCGTTTACAATTTATTGTTAGACTTTTAAGAACATCTGAAAGTTGATTGTAATCATGGCCGCTGAGAATTTATTAATCGCAATAGGCGCATCCTTTTCAAGAAAAAAGAAAAAGCGAGTTTCCTGTTTCGTGACATGAGTGGATGTAGCTAGGTCATTCCCTTTGGCCGGACTCTTATCAGGTGCTATTCACTTCCAAAATTATTCCCGGAGCTAATTGACCCATCGCAATTATATGGAGTCTTCATCTCACCAACTAACCCCATCATTATTATAGCTAATTATTAATTATTCTATGGAGCATTAGTATCTATTCGTAGTATAATCTGAGAATATATTTGATCTCTCATGCCACTATCCATTATCCCTATAATTAGTATTAAATATTAATATCATTTCCAGAGAAATTAGAAAGCTATTTAACCACGGCCGGGTCACCTACAACAGACTTTTGCTGAAAGATGATGGGCATTAGAATTTGTTCATCATTGAATTCGAACTGATAATAATATAGTAGGTGACAATAATAATAAACTAGGAGTTCCTCCATCATATTTAACAAGAAATTCTTGTCTTCTTTTATTTAAATCATTTAAGAAATTTTTCCCTTTTTTTATTATTATTATTTATTAACGTCCACCTTTTGCGACTACGGCTAATTTGGACGGGTTATCTACAGGTTAGCACCGTTTTCTAGCCAAAGTAGGAGTAAGGATTTTATTTAATCCGTTGAGTCCGTGACTAAATAAATTCCTATTGCCCAGGCGCGAATCAAACTCGCCATTCTAGGTTTACCATGTGAGATTAAGGGCAACGCTTTAACTCACATGGCTAACCTGAGCCCCTCTCTTTGTTTAGAGTTAATACTGAGAAGGGATATCTCTATTTGTTTCACTGATGGTGGAACATTTGTCACCTTCTTTATACTACTTTAATTATATTTTTTATGTGTATTTTTTTGGGTTATCTGTTTCAGAGGAAAACCAATGAAAAATAAACATTTTGTACACATTTTAGGCAGAACCACAGCCTCCTTCATCATTGTTTTATTAATATCTCTGCTAGATATGAGAATTCATCAATAAATAGATCAGATCTCCAACAGTTTCCTATGTCCCTGTGTTCTTGTTCTGCATGTTATGAGTTTTTTAGGATATAGTGGTGGGAAAATAGTTTTATTATTTATTTCAGTTTTTAAAAACGAAGTGATAAAGTTTACTAAAGTAGGAAAATAAGTACTATATTGCTCTGAATTTATATGTCGTGAGGATTTTTTTTAAGTTAATGTTAGATACATGTTAATACTCATACTGAGAAATAAAGACCCATCTTTTTAAATCAAAACAGTTAAATAAAAACTGTTTAAGTACTCTTCAGAAGAGAGATCGTTAAATTGAATTTCCGATTTTCCAAACTATTGCATTAGTGAGCCCGGATAAAAATTAACAGTGCGAAGAAACAAGGAGAGAGAGAAAAAAGAACAGATACATTTAAGTTTTATGCAGTATTTTGGATAAAAGGTAGTAGGAGAGATATCCTAAGGAAGACAGTGTTTAGGACGAAACAAAGGACAATCTACCTAATGGTCCAAAGCTAGAATACCTGAAGGTCCAAGCCATTCGCTTAGTTACATTATCATAAACCCACCGCCTCCTCTTGGGACCACGCTCATCGGAATAAACATCTCTCTAAGTGTCACCTTCATTTGGCTTAACATTCAGCGGTCATCTTAATCATGTATAACGCCCGGCAAAAGTACATCATCGAGTCGTAATGATAACTACCAGCTATTCAGTCCATTATTTAAATTTCCTGATAATTTTTCCCAAGAAGACTTAAAATAAAGTCGGTCACGCAGGGGCTGCGTAAGCTAAGAAGATTTCCCTCTTGATGTTTAACAACAGATAAATCTACATACTGCTAACACAAAAACACCGTGAATATTAAGTGAATAAACACAATCGATAATAAGAAACCTCCAGAAGGGAAGCACCGAAAACGTAAAGAAACAGGTGTACCAACTTCCCACAGGAAAGAAAAACAATTACTGAAATCTATCAGAATATAACATATTAATTTTAATGAAAACTATTTAGTATATCTAGTACTGTAATTTGTAATGGATCAGAATAATTTTTATCTCAATCAAATTTTAGTAGTCCAAGAACATATTTGCATTTATCTCATACAATAAAGGCTCTATCTAGTAAGTACTGTAATTTGTAATGGATCAGAATAATTTTTATCTCAATCAAATTTTAGTAGTCCAAGAACATATTTGCATTTATCTCATATAATAAAGGCTCTTGAAAACAATTTTTATGGTATTTAAGCTTCGAATAATATGGTTTATTACATAACAGAGTATTGTTTATGTAACATGAGTGAGGGTTTGCTGAAGGCGGAAAAATGCAAATATTGTGGTTAACATAGTTAAGATATAGAATAAATCAGTTTTAATATCGAGTTTGGTAACGATCGAACAAAAATTGTAAACGCTAGAGGATTAACAGACATATATATATATATATATAATTTTGAACGGACCTCATTTTCGTCATGTCCTGGGTAGGATCAATGGACATTTGAAGAAATTTTTCAATGAGGACGACCTCAATAGCTGATTTCTAAGATGAATCTGTTAATAGCACCAACATATATTCTAATTATCTAATAAACATTACCGTGTGTACGACTTTCTTTATTCTACAAACCAAGGGCTAACGTCAGTAGACAGCCAAAACTGTGCACGAATAGACGCCAACACGAGCCAATTATTCACATCATTCCATTACATAAGGACATTAAAATGCACTTTAATACCAAAAAATAAATACTGAAAGGGCACTCTTTCATTGAAAATAGTGAAAGTTGAGTTCCATTCTCACCTAGGCAATATGTTTAGTGGGGAACTCATTAAATTCAAAATTCCTTAGGCCCACCCTGGCTAGAAAAGGGGGTAACCTATTGATAGCCCTTCCCAATTAACTTTAGTAGTATATAGGGGAATTTAATAAACAGCAAACAGAAATTATTTTCTCTATCTCCTTACTATATGTTGCTGTGACTAATCAGAATAGGCAGTTTATCTTCATTTTCTTGCCAGAGAGGAATTAAGGATATCTCTCATTATGCCTGTCACCAAATTAATCCCAAAAATTGTAACTAATCCTCATCTACAGTTAATCATCAATACTAACACACCGTACTAACCAAAAGACTCGTTTCTTTTTATTGTACCAACCTCTTAATAATAATTACGAAAAATGTCACCGTCCCAACATGTTTCTGAAACTTAAAACTCAAATATTTACTTATACTAAAAATAATTAGTTATTTACCTGCGGGTGTAATGAGAAATATAAAGTACAGCCATTTTTTTTGGAGAGACCAAAATATGCATAAGCTCATAATTAATTGAGGCAACATAAATAGAAACTATGCAGACCAACTTATTCCATAACATAAGTCAATAATAATTATAAAAATACACTTTAGAATGTAATACTTTGTTTTCGACTAATGGCTTTTCTTTAAATACCAATGTTTAATAGAGCTGATTCTTAATTTGTATGTATTATTATGGATTTTAGAATCTAGGAAGTATTAGATTGTTATAGTTTTGAAGATTATTAATGTCCTCTTGTTTGTGAAGTTAGCACAGGTGTATGGGTTTTTAATCAGTGGGTAATGTTTCTTTCAACTACGTTCTGCCTCATAGAGTAGTTGACATGAGTTATATGTTCGTTGATCATCCTATTCTCATTGTTCGTGGATACTTATGGAATCAATGATTGAAAAAAGTAATTGTTGTTTTGGTAAAACACCAAAACAGTTAGTGCTGTCCATTATTTCCACATATAGCAGGGGACATTGCATAATCGATCAAGGAGAGACATATTAGAGTGTAGACTCTCTAGGAATGCACAATGCTTGATGGTTTATTCATAGACGTTAGGGGTTGCTAAGACTGATAGGGTTGGCTGATTGAAACCTGGTTTTCTTATCACAACCTCCATCCTTCTAGGTGCACAAAGCCAGCCTTCACCATTCCAGAATATCAATTACAACATTCATTTTCTTCTATCATTTGCAATTTCATGTTCTTGAAAAAGAAATGGACTAGTAGAGACGCTGACTTACAGATTACATAAAGATAACGTCTGATTTCTTAATGCTGATGTACTGCATTAAATGGATATAAATCATGATGAGATCTCATTGCATGGAATGTCCGACCTTGGCGCTGAAACACGCCTCTGATGCTCTGATGAAGAAGCCATGGGCTGATGTAAGCAATTAGGCTTCAATAAATGTGAAATCGATTGGACTAATAATTTCTATAACTCCTAGTGAGAAATCTATCATTGTCGGCGCCAGTTTTCTTGACCGCCATTATAAGAACTAAAAGTTCCCCAGACGGCAACAATGTGATCATTCAGGTTTCTAGTGGAAACTAAAACTTATTTAAAATATCATTTTACATATACTCAAAATCAGAACCTACAATAATACCTTCAGGAATGTCTTTTATAATTTATTCTTATTACAGCTAACTGCACGAAATACTCCTTGAATTGGCTATGTGGTCAGTTTAAAAATATCAGAGAAATTGGGGGAGGGGTTGAGCACACAGCAGATTCTAGCATACCATATAAACAGTCTGAAAATTTGAGTTTGCTAAATTGAAAATTTATCTCAGTTTCTGTAAACAAGAATTTCGTCAGGATTGATCAATTAGTATTAGCTGATTGTTTTCGTGAATCTACTACTCTGATTCCTGTCACAATTTTAAAGAAATAATTCTAACGTGTTGATATTAATTTAGGTTTTATAGATATAACAGATCTGTACGTCTAAAATAATTATAAGATACAAGTACACACAATTTTTTATTAATTAGCATAGATCAAGCGCTAAATCAATAGAATTGCAGAGGATATGTTGGAGAGTTGCATGGTCAAGTGGTCTGAGCGCACTTTATCCCGGGAGTCCATTGAATCGACTGACAGCCTGTCAGCTGTGTCCCTCTCATCGTCAGCGGAAATCTACTCAAATCCCCTGTCGAACCACTCCGAAAAAAAACCCGCACATTTTGAACGGCTAGCTTCATGAAAAAGCGGCGGAAGGAAAGAAATAGGGTAGAGAGGAGAAAAAACAACAACAGGAAGACTAATGTATTTTGTGGAATTGTCTCCCTCTGCAGTGAAATTGAATGTAACTTTAATGACAGTCGAGTTCAGTAGCTGTGAGACTCTTGGACACTATTAGAGGATTTTTTTGTGTCTTTATTCTTTATTGCTGCTTCGCCCGTGTCCCCCTGGCAGAAATGGATCACAACAAGACAACGGAGATAAAACAGTGGAAAAAGATTGTCGTGGACTGTAAAAGTGCCTGTAATTATAGAGTAGCAGGCCTTAATCTTGAGAAATTCTTTATCATCTTCCAGTTTAATGGAAGGAAGTTAGCGGGCCGCGATACTTAACTCTCTTCTATATAATTTTCCCTTCCAAGCTCTCATTAAATTTCATCCGAAATAAAAAGTTTTTCTTTTTAGTCGTAACAGTATTGTTACTTGGTATTTCATTGCTGAAGCGCATTTTTCTCCAGAATGTAAGAAATGGCCGGAATGATTACTTTCCGGAACTGAGAAAATAAAGTAGCTCTCAATTTTTGGCAGGCCTTCTCTGTACCCAACCATGTCATACAACCTTGAATTTAGGTATCTCAACTATTATCGTTTTGTCCTGCTAAGACCATTCGAGGGCTAGAACAAAGAGAGAGGTTATATTATGCTCTAAATTGAAAATCACGTTCACGTCAAAGCATAATGTGATTTTCTGTAAACGAAAATCAAAATATCCGATATCCCAGTCTCGTTTCATTGGAAAAACATTTATCAAAATATCACAACAATCTTAGTTCTGGGAACTTCAGAACTAAAAAATATTTTAACTAAGAAATGAATTCGAAATGAGAAATTCGAAACACATAAGAATCTAATAATGAAAGTAGAAATGAAGCCTAGGAATGCTTTCTTGTATGGGCTATTGGACTAATAAGCCGTAAAATAATAAAGCATAATACAGGGAGCGGAGGTGGAGGGGGTTCGGTCCACCATTACCTAACCTTTGCTACAGTCCAACTCTCTTTTTCCAATTAACATTGCTAATTTAGCTGCTCGTTTCCTTCTCACGTACACTTCTCTTTCTCTTTTATACCTTAGGCTCTCCTTGTCTCTCTCCCACAACCTTTCTCTTTCCTAACTCCCCTTACCCCTTCTCTCTCTCTCTCTCTCTCTCTCTCTCTCTCTCTCTCTCTCTCTCTCTCTCTCTCTCTCTCTCTCTCTCTCTCTCTCTCTCTCTCTCTCTCTCTCTCTCTCTCTCTCGCTCTCTCTCTCGCTCTCTCTCTCTCTCTCTCTCACCTCTCTTTCTGTGTCTCTCAGCCCCACTTATTCTTTCCCTCCCTTTCCCAATAGGAGCTTATCTCTCTCCCTTCCACACGATCTCCATTTACTCTTGGAGCCTTCAATTCCCTCTCAAACCCCTAAGTTAGTTATTCAACTGTAACCGCTTTAACCCCACCCTCTCCTTCAGTTCGAAGAAACTTCGTTCTTTCTGTAATTCTATTTTAGTAGGTATATTTTAAAGCCATTAAACTCATTTCCATTAGATTACGTTTTTCTCTATTTTTGTCGCCTCATTTCGAATTATCACTAACTGTTAATTGTATAACAAAATGGTCCAAGATCTTACTAACTCCCAGATAAACTAAACTAAAATACGAGGAAATGGTCGTTTTATGGCCCAGATAAATCATATTAAAGTATACGACAGATGCTCTAAGACTAATTAAAATTTCTTTTACTGTATACATTAAACGGACAAGTCCAACTTTCAAGGGATACTTTATTTTCTTGCCTTGGCAGCATATTTACTTGAGGAGAATCGTCAACATATGTGATTAAGTTCAAGACGAGACTATTATTTTTACTATCATTCTTTTACGATTAATTAATAATATTCTTCATTTATAATTACTAAAATCATATTTCTTTGCAATATTCATGGGTATTGTTATTTCTTACCATATTGGCAATGTAGCACTGGAGGTAAGAAACAGCGTTTCCAAAAATTAATGCAATTTCTTTAAAATAATGTAATACTAAATCATTAAGTCTGATTCTCTGAAAATCACTGTCATATTAAAAAAAAAATATATATATGAAATAAGAAAATTCACTTATAATTCGGACATAAAGGACACTCAATAAGGCATTAAGCATTATGATAAAAGATAGGTAATTTTTTGATAATTACTTTTTTTTTTTTAAAATAAAAGAGTGCTACAGATCTTCGTGTATTATTTCCTTTCTTTACGCTTTTATACAATAAGCTTATTTCTATGTGCCACATCACCCTTCTGAATTCTTTAAGTATAAGGATCAATAAAAATGCCTTGTCCTCTACTATTGTTTTTAATTTTATGCAAAGTCACTTTCGGAGTCAGCGCTCCATCAGAGCGCGGAGTCAGTGCCTGCTGATTATATTAGTTTAGCCGGAACAACAACCGCCGGGCGACTCTCTGGCCTTTTTAATTGATCCTCTTCAATTGGTTTCTCTACCATCCAGCATATTCCAGAGATATCTTTAAGTATAATTTTCCGTCATTAAATGATGGTCTTGAAGAATTGAATGTTACCTTCTTATGTGCGTTGGATGTACACGTATAATAGTCAAAGAATACTGGGTAGAAGTGACAAATTCTGCGTCTTGAATATCCCCATAAATACTCATTTTTCATATTAATTAATCCTATTTTTCTACGTTCAAATGCGATCCTCTTCACTATTTGTCGTCACTATAAAATTACCCACACTTTATGTTAGCGAGGCATATATTATTCTGTTAGGTTAAAGAGATGCTAAACGGAATTCTAGTAGGCCAATAAATAGTGGAAGAAGACCTGGATGGGATTGGGTGGCTGATGGGGCGAGGGATGCGGGGAGGGCACTAAGTATCGGCTCCTCGGTCATAAATATATATTTGTGGGTAATGCATTGACGAATTAGGTAAACTGCCTGAGGGCGAGCTCCTCTGCCTGGCTAAGGAAGATTTATTCCCCACTGAATAATAGAGGCATACTAAAACTAAAGAGGACCACGTTAGCGGTAAACAGCCAGTTAATGTTAAATAAGGGTGGTCCCATGTCGAATCTACCGGGATATACCACTCTCCTTCTCCCCACTACTCTTCCTTCCCTGGCATAATCAACCAATGAGCCCAATCAAAGCTTAAATTTTTATTCCACGGACAAGCAACTGTTGCTCACTAGGAATTTGCATGCAACCTCAACTGAATGCTCAATGTTTTATCATGCTATAGGAATTATACGTCAAGGTCAGCGCCATGAGTAAATATGTTAAACTGTCGGCAAAGGCTGCTGATCACAGGGTTCGATTTTTCGATGCAAGGACTCATTTTGAAGCCTGTCAAAAGTTTGGCTGAATCCTCGTATACAATCTGCCATCAAGTCCAACCATCAGGTAGTGGGTTGTTCCGTTTTATCTGGGCTGGCGTGTATGGATTTACGTGTCTCTTCAGGCTAGCTGTCATTTTCGTAGTAGTCTTTGCTCCAAGCAGGCTCCAAAAGTTTTTCTTTTGATATTTTATTTTCATATTACATACCACTTGGCAAGTGTTTCTGTTTTCTTTTTCCATTTTTAATATTTATTTTATGACTTCACAGCCTACCAGTAATGACGGGCATCTACCAAAAGGTTTATCAATGGAAACTACTCATGAATCCAATCCATTAAATGGTTTGCCACTTAATGTATTATTTGCTAAAGTAGCAATCCTTGTTATCACTAAAGTTTATATTTTTCTTTAGGAGTGAGAGATATAATCTACGGTTAAGATATTTTCTTAAAGTTTAACATGAAACACACATGCAAGCAGTCCCAAGGCTGTGATAAAATCCAGTGTTCTATCGGGCTTGAAATAGCAACGTTATGTTTCAATGACGTGATCGGCATCCTTTTGCAAGCTTAGTAAAAATTGATGAATCTTTATTTCTTATATTAGAAAAAAATGGTCGAAACCAGCTGGCATTTAAACCCCCGAATTCTAGACAAGAACACAAAGCGACTCCACGTCATATTATTGTAGTTCAAAGATTTTCTCTCATATAAGCACACTCGAAAAATTCTCGAGAGATAATTATCTAACGTATCTCTAATATTCATGTAACTAGTGTACGTAAATACACCTGTATTACTAGTATAATTGGTGGTAGTTGCCCTCAGTATATGCTTTATTTTTGTATTATCCAACATATTTGAGCCGAAAATTCCTTCCATTCTAGGCAATGCCACACGGAAATAAGAGATTGTATGATCCGAACACTAATTCTGTGGGACTCAAAAGTTTTCACTAATATTAATTATGATGTGAGCTCAGTGTTTTTTTACGAGGGATAAACGAATTATTGACTTCTACATTTCGTGAAGACGATGGGAAGTAAATGAGTAATAATTAACTACAATTTACTAAAAGAAGAAAGATAGTAGATTACATCAACTAAACTACATTTAGAAAATAAAATTGGATGACCAATAAAATGTCAAATATATTTTCCTTGTGAAATAGCCAACTCTTATTTAATTTAGTTTAGCCCTATTTCTTTTATATCTCATATGTTTAAGGTTGCTCTATCTACCATAAACGTTGTATTTGTATTCCGAGCAAATACCTATTTATGGCAGCTTCTCATAACATTCACTATGGTTGCATTTAGGCAAGTAATGCTGGTGAAGTGGGAGAAAGTAATATTAATTAGGCATATTTCACCAAATTGAAGCATACGTACCAGTGACAAATGTATATTAATAATAATAATAAAATGGTAACGGTGGAGAATAACTAAACTATGTAGCTCGTGATGGTCAAGCGGGAAATATATTTATATTTATTTTTTGTTACAGGTAAGAAAATGATTGCAATTTAAACCTCCACCAACCAATACGGATGATTGCAAATTGGTAACTATTTTTTTTTTATTGAGTATATTAAATATAGAAACCAGGACATATTAGAGTTCTACCTCTAAATAAATATACCAAAACATTTATTCATTAATTCATATGTCGGAACTAGTGCCCATCAGAATTCTTGTCCCTACTAACCTTGAAATGATAAAGGATTCTCTAGAAGGATATGGTATACTACTAGGTTACTAATCGGCTCTTCAATTCACTGTCTGAATGAAAAATGAATCTAAGTAACCGATAGGTCACTAAGTCTATTTGTTAATAACTATTAAAAATTAAAGTAGGTTCACTTTATTTTTGCGTTCCAAAATGGGTTATGAATTTTTAAAATTCACACACTTACTTTTTTTTGTTCAATAGAATTCTTTTATGAAAACAAAAGGGTGTAAATTCATAATTCATAATGTTCCTCCATTTTCAGTAAGAATTATCTTTGGCATGTTCCCCCCATTTAAAATAAAATGAACAATTTATATTAATATAAACACAGACGCACATACATATTTATATATACACGCGTGTGTATAGATAATAATAGTATAGTGTAGTATAGATGATAATATTGTCATATCTGTCGGTGAAGACCGTCGTCACCGACATATATGACAACGTTTTATGTAAAGTTAATCTTGTTCGTTAACGGCTGAAATAAGATCTGGGGGAGGGGAATTTCGAAAATTTTATATATCTTCGTTATTATACATCAGACCGAAAAATAATGTATAGCCAATCTAATTAAACATTTAGTTTTCTATTAATGCTGTTATATTAATTTGTTCTCTGTCTTGAACATTAATTAATATATTTGAATTTTTTAATTTCCGGTCTTCAGTATCCCCTCCGCGCTCCTACTCATGTTATTTTAATAATAAGTTCATAATTCGTATGTCGCTGGATGTGGGAGTGCAGATCTGGGTCTTAATAGTTGGAAGTCTTCCATCCAATTTCTTTTTTAAAGCACAAGGCCTAACTAACGTGCCATCATCAGGTGCTAACAAACTAAACAGAAAAGAGCTTAAGCTCATGCGTTGTGCCGAAAGGCCTCGTGCTTTAATAAAGAAATTTGTGGGAAGACTTCCAGTTATTAATACCTGTTTCCCTAATAAAAAGTTGTTATATCATGACACGTTTTAGTTCGAAGTTTAAATTCGAAGTTTTCATTTACTTTTATTGTGTGAGGTACATGCAAATACGTAGAGTGATGACGTTATTAATTGAGTATATATGATCTATTCTAAACTCGGCATATCAACGGTTCAATCAATAGTAAAAATCATATTTGTTATTGGAAGAAATCGGACATGCGTTAGTGGGGAATTTGAAAATTGAAAATATCTTCGTTATTGTTAGTCGGATCGTAAAATGTTGTAGAGGCAATCTTGTTAAATTATTGATGGTATACAATTGTTGTTCTATGTATTTTTTCGTAACTCCAGTATTTAAGGGAGTTTTTCCTACTTTCTGGTTTTCAGCCTTTAGTTGCCCCCCCCCCCGACCCTTCTACTCATCGGATTTAGAGAATATATGGTGAGATAAGATCACTGGTATGTCATACCAGCACTTGGGGGAAAAAAAAGCTTAGTTAACGCACCTGCTGTGGAACAGACTTTTTAAAGTTTTGATTATTAGTAAAAGTGGCCAGAACACTTTGAAGTATCATACTACGTACTGAATAATTCCTAATATATATATATATATATATATATATATATATATATATATATATATATATATTCTGTTGATGGACGGATTATTCGTATAAAATGACAAAGGGGAGACACTAAGCCACACCGTCTTTCAATAATTGATCCCAAAGTGGACAAGGAGGACACGCCAGTCAAATAAAGCAGTTGAGGTTGGTTTGGAGGGGGAAGGAAGTGGGTGAAGGTAGATATTCGCGTGACTCCAGCCAACTTGGGCATCAAGACTGGAAAGTCATTTCCACCAGATGTTCACTCCTCCCTCCCCACCACTTCGAGGCCTAATCTTATCCAATCATCCTCTCCGCGTTTGTCTAAGTAGTTTTCCCGCACTTACAATCGCCGCCTAAAATGATGAACATCAGACCCGACAATTTCGGCTCCCTTCTCCTGCCATAATTCAGCAGTGGGTCAATATGGCGTTCAGATATCGTGCCCTCATCATCTAAATTGGCACAATTCTACTCCTAGCAGCCTGTTTATTGTCCTACTCCATTTAAGGGATAAATTAAGAATCAGGATAATAAAACAGTGATACTCATTTATGGGATCACGTGGATGTTATCACTGTACAACAACCACTAAGCTTTAGAGCACATTTAAAAAAAAAAAAAAACCTGTCTGTGTTTGTGGCGTTCCTAATTCATTTGGCAAGCCGAGAGCCGTGGATTTGATTCCCATCTAAGCAATATGAGTTTCTTAATTGATAAACTCATTACGGAAATGAATTCTAACCCTGCTAGAACATAGACTATATATATATATATATATATATATATATATATATATATATATATATATATATATATGATTATACCTAACAGGATTATTAAATGACAAAAGGAATTAGCATTATGAATAAACAAATAATTATTATTATTATTTATTAACGTCTACTTTTTGCAACTCAGGCTAATTGGGGTGGGTTATCTACAGGTTACCACCCTTTTCTAGCGAGGGTGGGATTTAGGGTGTTATTTAATGAATTTCGTCACTAAATAATTTCCTTTGCCCAGGCGGGAATTGAACTCGTCACTCTAGGTTTACCATGTGAGAGCTTTAACTGGCTAACCTGAGCCCCTATAAACAAATAATGCTTATGAACTTGGTTATTCTCAAGATGGCACTTGGTGTGAGATTTAAAAAGTATATCCTCATTTTACGGCCGTCGAATGGTTTTCTTGGCTGACTATATTATTTCTCTATGTTTCTCTTGTGACCGTAGTCACTAATGACGTGTTGACGGTTACATTTCCCAACATGTCCTTTCCATAGCAATTTCTTAGCTACCATATTGATTCGAATTAATTATTATTCAATATGGCAGCTTGGTTCCAATATCATATCTTCCTTTTTCAGAGTCTCAACTTTTATTCTATATTGGCATCAAGAACATTGTGTTTGACACAATATACTTCTGAGACTAAAACAGCTCCTACGAGCCAGACTTTTATTAATTTGAATTAGTAACAAGCTTCTAACATTCAATTAAACGTTAAATATACAATTCAAATATACCTTATAATATTGGAAACCTTCTTCATTATCAATATTTCAGTGATAATTTGATACCAATGTTTATATAACGTATATATTCAAAAAAATACTTAGGCCATAATTACAAACAACCTCTAATCAGTCAAATTTTCCTCTTAATTTGTATAAATTTGGCTAATTAGAATGACTTAGTTGTAGGTTACCAACCTTTATAGTTAGGAATGGATTAACATTGTTTTAAGGGGTTCCTTCCCCAAATAAATACTACATGGCATGTGGTAATTGCATCCACAGATAAACCCCTAAACAAACATGTCCCGAACATCAACTTTTACCTCATAAATAAAAAAATCTATTTATAACAAATATATGTATAATAAAAAAGTTCAGTATTGAAATTCAGACGGTTGAACTTTCCTTTGAAATAATGAAAGAATTAAATATACAAGAAAAAATAATTTTAAAATTAAAAATGTTGGATACAGCTTTTGAAAAAAGAAATATTCATTGGCGTGTAATAAAATGGAATCATGAATATCGTCATTATTTTAGATTGCTTTACAGTTCATGTTAAACTACAGTTGTTAAAGGTTGGTGATTACAAAGAACATTTTGCCATGAGTAACGAGTACCTTCGTCTTCCAAGACTTCTCTTATTGAGATTGTGATTAGATATTGTTATTGTAATTAATTCAAGTGTGGGGGGACAAAGGCTCGGCATTTGGCTGCACATATTTTAAGGAGGCCATAAATTACACTTTGTTATGTTAATGGGCACAGCTGCTGTAGCCCGTAGTCCTGCTCCTTCCTCTTGTCTCGTACATCTTATGCACATCCTTCATTCACCCCCCCCCGCCTTTACATTCTATTAATCTATCGACATTAATTCACTAGGTGTTACTAACATATTGCTACATGTTGCCGATATACAGTACCACTAGGTCATTCAATGAAAAAACAAAGGGACTATTTTTCAGGGTAATAATGGCCGCAAGTGAACTTCAGTTTTGTGTAAAAAGATGAGTACCACGAAGGACTGTCATACAGTTTCCTTTGTGATCCTTAAAATTTGAAAATTCCCTTTATTTCCAAATATATCCCTAACACAGAATTATTACTTCTAGAGCTGGGACTTCGAGAGCTGCCTCTCATCCTCACCAATGCAGATCTCTTTGTAAAAGATTTTTATTAAAAAAATTGTACCCGAAGAACTCAAAAACACATACTTTTTATTATAAATTACCAAGAAAACCTTTGAGGCGTCCGGAAAGTATACATTGATGTGTAGTACGAGTGAGGTATAAGAGAAACATAGAAAGGACTTTTCAAAGAGCATCCTCTTGGGTAAAAGTAAAACGGAGCATGAGAATTCCTAAATCATCCAAGATAGGTTGGGAGTGGATGTCTTATCTCCCCTATTACCCACGAGCAGCCTTTATATCTTTTCAGCTCAAGGTGTTCCAAGCCACATCAAGACTTATACAGATGATGTTAAAAGACTCCCAACTAACTCGTACTTAGGAGCCCCTCTTGCTTTATACCTGAGATTTTATCAAAGATTTCCTACTACTTGACTATATACATAGCCTTCTAAGATGAAATTAGCTTTCATGCCATTCATACTGAACGTTTTACATGTTTACATGCTTTTAGATTACTTTGGGATATGATATAGTTTACAAATAGAACTAGGCGTCATTAATCTCATACATTTGAATTGCTCCGTTGAAAAGTGTTTTGCCATGATATTTGCCAAGAATATAGTTTTGCTTCGACTTATATAAGATATTTACTTCCAACAACTATAAGCGCTTTGCACAAAATTGGACAAAGATTTCTCCAGATGTTTTCATTTTGTATCTAACGTTTAATATGATGGACAGACTCGTTCTCTGCGGGCTAGTCTCAAAACCCGGAAATTCCTGCTTACTAAATAGGAGCAGGATGAATTTCTGTGAGATTCCTGAGTTCAAAAAGCATGATGGCAGTTATTAGAATCAGTATTTTCGTAGCCTTTATTATGCTTTCCAGATTTCACGAGCTTCCAATGCTATACATTGCCAAATAATGTGCTCATTGACGTCTAATACAATTGTAGAAACCATTACATGTAACACGAGCCCGAAAGTATTTACATATAATGAAAGTATCAATGTTTGTTAACCAGCAAATATTAATCAATAGTGCTCTCGTGTTTTACTGTTTCATTGCGGAAGATGATCAAGGGAATTATCATATTTTCCCTTCCGAGAGAGGTTCTTGTTGAATTGGCGATCTTTCCGAAGAGCTTGTTGACCTC
Organism: Riptortus pedestris; assembly: GCA_019009955.1. Lineage (NCBI taxonomy): Eukaryota > Metazoa > Arthropoda > Insecta > Hemiptera > Alydidae > Riptortus > Riptortus pedestris. The sequence continues at coordinate 149,741,515 of CM032228.1, read as the reverse complement.
CTTGCAACTTGTATAATGCCTACTTCCAAGTAATTGGTCTCTGTTGAAATTCTTGTAGAATACGTAAATGACATACAGATAGGAAACATATAATCCCCCAAAATGATACTTATCTCTTGCCTCTAGCCTAGGCGATTAGAAGATCCTCATCTTCTTATTTAACCAAGCGGTAAGAGGAACTAAACTTTCTTCTTTCTCGTCCTTGTCCACATTAGGGGCTGTCATAGCTGTGGGCCCCCACACAACACTAAAGGTAATAATAGCTGTCCCAATCGGCCATAGGTCCCGAATTGGCCAATAGGTTTGTAGTAATCAGCGACTGTTACTTTGTGGTTAGGGCTTATGTAGGGCAAATGCGGGAGGGGTCGGGAGCGAAAGGTCATATCTAGCAAATAACTCCCCCACTCCTCCTTATGAAACCTCCCCATACAGAGTTGGCTGCCAGCCCAGCTCCTCCGCTTCATTGCGCTCTTTGTGTCTATAATATGATACATTGCTCTAAAGACTATGGTCTCCTAGTTGACATTTACATTTACAAAGAAATATTAGTTCAATAGAACCCCCGAAACTCCGTAATTACAGGTATTGCAACGCAATATGTTCAAATAATCTATTTCACAAACTTAATTTTGAAAATATTTTCTTCTTACTGAAACCTAATTCTGTAACCACTATCTCCAGAACTCAGTATCTTATTTATCAAATACAAACTCTCTCTTGTTTACGGTTTTGCGATTAAAACTACTCTCTCAGTACTTATAATTATTAAGAGGCTCTCATTTTATTGGAAATGAATTAATTCCCATCCCGATATTGTTACTTCCATTCACTAAATTAAATGTCTTTAACACAGGGGATGTGTTATGTTAGCATATTTACGAATTTCTCAAAGTCTCACAGATGACACGTTTATATTGTCTGTTACCCTCATTGTAAACTATACGAAAAAATGAACTCATCAAAAGTGATATGATAACATCAAGAGAAAAGGGTATGAATTCGGGGACGGGGGATTGGAAAGAGTAAAATACATAAGTATGTTAGTTTTTAATTTGTAAAGAAAAAATAAACGACAAAATTAGTAGAACATTATATTATGAGAAGGATTTGAAATAAATTTATTGATTTGACTAATACTAACTGAGATTTATTGGATTTTACATTTTATCCATACTCTATAACCTCCACAGTTAAAGGCCCGAAATAATTAACGAACTCTATCTTTAGCTCACGATAGGTGTCGCAAGTGTAAAAGTAACTTGTCAAAATACTTGAATTGTTATAATTCCGTTTTCGACAGCTGTTGTTGTCATGATCAAAGCTTGAAAGGCATGTGGTTTTGATGGAGCTAGGTTTAAAGATTGAGTTTAAAACAAATATTACTGTGGTCGCATACTATATATGTATTTACATACGTATTAAAAACGTCTCATTTCATAAGTACGATCGATTGCTATTTCATTTTTTTTAAAGTTTCTTCATGTGTACACCCTCAATAGAAGAGTTCCTTTAAACGAAACTGACAAAATTTGGCTCTTATCAATAACATAGTTGATAAATAAATTGATTTTTATTCCTTTTAATTGGTACCTATAAGATTAGATTTTGTAACAGCAGATGGCATTAAACATCGAAATAACATTAAATATTAACCAGAAACGATAATATAATCTATGTAAGCATATTACAATTAATTATTTATTTGGAGCTTCGCAGCTGTGGCGATGAAACAATTAATTAAATACTTTTAAATATGTAAAAAATAAAAATGAAATGATATGGCCTGGTATGATATGATATGATTCTAGGAAGGAAGGAAAATTGAAGAATAATATATATATATATATATATATATATATATATATATATATATATATATATGTATATATATATATATATAATTGTGTTGATGTTTTCGACCAGGTTATATATATGTATATATATATATATATATATATATATATATATATATATATATATATGGTGTTGTTATTTTTTTGGCGGTTTGGTCAATGTTGGTAAAAAAAATCCTAGTTTATGCCGATATTTCGAGAATTTTATTTTCTCTTCTTCAGGACTGTAAAAATACAGGTGCTACTTTATAATATTGCACGTTGTTGTTAAATTAGAGTGTAACAGGAGGTGTTTATGCTATTTTTACTTACCAAGACTAAAGATACTTAAAACCACTGGTTACTATAGCCAGTAACTCTAGTGCAATATGTATAGTAGGTTTTAAGCACACACACACACACACACACACACACACACACACACACACACACACACACACACATACATAAATTGCTAGCGTCTCAATGTATGAATATTGGGGTCCAGTATTGTAGTGTAATTGGTTTAAAAATAGATTTGTTCAGAGGTTATTTATACTGACTTCTACTTCCCTCCACCCAGGTCTCCAGTATCCATCTGGTGCTCGTAGGAAGTTGGGAGTCCGGTTCGTAATCCGAACCTTTCCATCTGCAGTCAGGGGCATAATGAATCTCATGCTCTAATGAAGCTTAATAAATTAGAAGCTTTTTGTGCTAATAGTTTATTTCATTCATAACTAGCATCAGCAGGTGGGATATGTTATTGCTATATATACCTTCACGTAGCGTTGGATACCAGAGCGATAGTGTCTTAAATGAATAATAATTCAATTCTAATTTAAGGGGGGGGGGTTAGTCTGGTCAGCCGTGTGAGGTAAAGTGTTACTTAATCTCACATGGTAAACCTAAAGTGGTTCGATTCCCACCTGGGCAAAAGGAACTTATTTAGCGACGGAATTCTTTAAATAAAATCCTTAGTCACACCCTGGTTAGAAAAGGGTGGTAAACTGTCGATAACCCATCATAATTAGCCTTAGTTGCAAAAACTGGACGTTAATAAATAATAATAATAATTTAAGGGGAATATAGATAGAACATATGATTTAGTTTCCTACTGTTACTTCCCGACTTCGGAGCTCACCGAGATGGAAGTCATATATCCTGCGTGATACCAATAAACTACATTCACATTGCTGCACAGTTTCCTTAGTTTCTTGGTAGTAATATTGTTCAAATTGTCAATTCTTCATATTGGGTTTAAAGTTCATATCTGACCTTCTATCCACGATCATTTTTTTGAATAAATAATAAGCTAACATACCACTAAATGACTTAATATACACTTGTGGCTTTGTTCATGTGACTGTTCAGGTACCCCAGCTATTTAGTATTTAGAATCACATTCTATAGTTACACAGAATAAATAGCTAGTTATATATATATATATATATATATATATATATATATATATATATATATCAGTAATTATCTGAGAGTATATTATATTACAAAACTCTTCATAGTTATAACCTTGACAGTTGCCTGGCAGCTACCGATGAACTAACATATCCTACTGATTACAGTTGCCCCAGTGGCATTGGACCTTTACACAATATTACTTTCCATGGCATTCCTCAAAACCTAATAGCCTTGACTCTGGCCACCTTCCGAGCAGTGGCCAGCAATCAACTGACTAGTCCATGACTTGTCTTGACCGCAAGTATAGAATGGGTCAGGTTCAAACGAAACAAGGAAGAAAAACCTCTTAGCTTACCATTCTCAAATTAATGTACAGTTTTTGTTCCTAATACAATTCAACAAATACATTTGTGAAAGCCAATCATTAATTTGTAATTCGACTAGTTAAATACGATTTATAAGTATAAATGCCTGATGTCATCTGGCAATGACTCTGTCCTACTAGTATTTTTTGTCTCACTTCTTCAACATTTTTTTTTTAATTTTTGTTTCATATAATTTTCACCAAATCATTTTCATTTAGTAAACTATGTATAATAAATATACAAAAACTGTCTTAATAAATAAATAAATAAACATTCCCAATTTTTAAAAAATAAAATTCCATAATAGAATTTTAAATTTGTATCAATTTAATTCAATTGAAGCAGTATTAAAATATAGGCAATTTTCCGGCAATGTAAAACAGTAAAAAGAGTGGGGTGGGGAGGTTTTGGTAGGCCAAATAACTAATACCGGATAATGCCTACGAAGGTATTATTTATTACTTACTGGTGAAGCGAATTTATCATTCAACTCATATTCTTCTTCATTATTAAGTTTAAAAAGGAATTATGAGGAAATTAGGAAATAGTGCATTCACAATACTATTTATTTATACAATTAGGAATGCTTTATGATTATATGATTATCAATTGATATCCTAATTTCTAAAGGTTAGATTGTCTCTACTGGATTAACAAGCAAAACTGTTATAATGAATTAACCTTTAATTTAATGGATATGACATTCGGAGCCCAATATTAGTTCTTGCCTCTTCCGTAAGATACAACTTTTTTACTTAACTCACAACAAATTTGTCTGCAATTACAATTATTAAATAAGAGATAAAAGAAAACAGGGGAACGCTCCGAAAGGTATGTAAATGCGTTTTACAATTAGTTGTTATAAATGTGGATTGAAGGGAAAAAGCTTCATAATTGGCACGTGGTAGATCCGGTTGTGACGATAGAAGAAGTTGGTGACTTTTTCTTATTTTTATATATCTTGCCAAGAACATGCTTCCATTCTTTTTCCATAAAACACTTCTTTTGTATTCGATCCTTCCCTGTTCCACTCCACTCCCGAATGGAACGCTATATTCTGGGGTTGAGGTTATTTTTGAAATTCCTTTACGGCCCCTCTCTTATTACCTACCCACCCCTGAGTGGATGGGGGTGTAGGGTGTTTCGATCTACAACATTTTATAGGATTTCTCCTCACCCTCTAACCCTTTCGTTCAAAAACTACGCGAGCAAATCTGAATACCTTTACAGAAAAGGAACTAACTCCTGGGATATACTAATATATATGTATGTATCTTGGAGAAAGGGTACTGTCCATGAATAAAATTATTTAAAAAAAATTGAAATATTCATTCCTATGAATAGTCTCAATTTTGGAAAGCTTTCATATATGTGTGAGTTGTTATCAACTTCGATATTTAAGCGTTTTATGTAAAACTATAAGTGAAGTTCGTTAAATGCTGAAATCCGACAAGGAAACATATACGAGTGATCTTGCAAATTCAATACCCTACTACTGTTGTTCTATACATTCCGTTCTCCAACAATAATAATTAGATAAGATATTTGTTTGCATATTCTTAGCTTGCTCCCTTCAATAAATCCCCCAATTCTTCTCATTTCACATTAGCAATAATCCAAATTATAATGAAGGGGTATATTGCAACAATAAATGCGGCCTCTTGTCCTCGTCTGAAAAATAGAAGAGCTGCTTTAGAGAAAGCCCTTATTATGAATAGGATCGAGTAGTTACTTAAGAAATCTCGTTGAAAATTAATTTTTTTGTGGAACCATCGTTTTATATTTTAAGCAAGGGTGGTAACCTGTAGATAACCCGTCCCGATTAGCCTAAGTTGCAAAAAGTGGACGTTAATAAATAATAATAATAATAATATTTTAAGCAAGACATTTGTGGAGGTGGCTTGTAAAGGCAGCTAAAGATCTCCAAGGTCTGTGAAGCCAATCAAATATATATATATAGTTTTGGTCGGACCTAATTTTCGTTATCTCCTAGGTTGGATAGGTGGGCATTTGAAGAAACTATTCGAAATTCGTGTCCAATTGAGTACAATCTCAAGATCAGATTTTCCTTCAGCCAAAAAGAATATATTTTATCAACGGAGAGCATTTCTGTAATAGAGGAGGCAGGTGATGAGTGGGCGCTCGAAATCTTGGGCGACCATATGCACGGACTCACTTGTCAGACTTGTAGACGAATCTTGATCTGAGGATGAGGCCATCTGCTCGAGGCGCCCAGACCAGATGGGGGCACTGTTGCCGCATCTCCTACCAGCTGCTCTTCCCTTCATCTGACCCGCTAATAGCTCTAGCTACCTGGGCCAGCTTCTCCTCTACCCTATTTCTACCTCCAGCCAGTGAATAATCAAAATGTACCATTTTCTTTGAAATCTTTATATATAACTCAGAATCGTTGATGTCATGTTGCCACCTGTGCTTCCATGGACATGGCTCTTATTAGCTTTTAAATGTTTTCCATTAAATAATGAAATAGTTGACCGTCAACATATAATGAAGAATATTGGTTGAAGTACGTCTATAGAGAGGGTAAAACACAATTTTTGGTAAATAGTATCTACTATAAGATTCCCCTTAAGGGAAACACCTCTTGAGGTTGTAGTTATGGCGCGAACGAAAAAGGTCTTCAATTGTCTAACTGTACTACTCAGAACGTAACGAATACGAAGTCCGGTCAAATATATATATATGTCTACTGTACTTGTGTGCCACTGAGCTCCTCCTAAACGGCTTGACCGATTTGAATGAATTTTTTTTTTGTATGCATTTGGGTGACACCCTGGATGGTTTAGATTTACAAATCAACCCGGCAGATGGAGTGGGGCTGTAAAGAGGCCTAAAAATTAAAAATAGCGATATTTCGTTTCCTATTGTTTTTTTCGGCAAATATAAACAGGATAAAAGTTGTTTATTTTGTTATTTAGAGTAATTTTTGTTATATTCACTTTTTTCGTATAACAAACTATAAACGAGATATACACTAAAAAATTAAAGTTGGAGCCATCAATTTTATTGGACACTAAGGATTGAACCGAACCTAACAAAACTCTAAATGTAAATTAGCATTAATTCTTCCAAAATTAAAAGCTATATTAAATTTGTTAGATTCGAACGAGAGTGGGGATTATAAGGGAGGCCTGAATAAAAAATTCATATTCTATTTGTTTTTAGGAAAACGTGCACATAACAAAAGTGTTTTTTGTGTTATTAAAAGTAGCTTTTGTATTAAATGTAATATTATTAAATTTAATATCCTAATCGCTTGAAATATCATGCAGGACAACGTCTGTCGGGTCCGCTAGTGTGTGTGTGTGTATATATATATATATATATATATATATATATATATATATGTGTGTGTGTGTGTGTGTGTATATTTGTGTGTGCGCCTTTTAACACTCTGGCGGTCGCAGTTTTTCTCTGTTCGTTACCAAACTCGATGTTTAAACGATCAAGCCTGCAAGTGGTTGAAATCAAACCAGTATGGGGGAGGGGATTAGACGAGGGATTTTCGAATACTCTAAATATCTCTGTTCTTGTCGTCGGATCGAAATTTTGTATGTAGCCAATTTCATTGAAAATATAATTTCGTTCAATGGTTGTTATATACATCGTTTCTCTTTATCTTGAATATTATCCGGTATGTTTGCCATTTTTAGTTTCCGTTATCATCCCCACTCCTAATCATGTTATATTAAAAACTGTTATATCATGAACCACTTTAATCGCAGCTTAAATGTACATTTAATAGCATAAGTTGTGAGGCATAAATTTGGATTCAAAGAAAAATAATCGAAAAAATAATTATTGCAAAAAGTGACAGAATGTATGATAAAATTAAATAATAAATAAATTAAATTCAAATAAATAGTTGTACGGTTTACAAGTGAATGATAACGACATACTATTGTATTAAGATGTCTGTTGATTGACGATGAAACTGCCTTTGGAAACAGTTGAATTGAAATCATTGCCAAAACTACAATGGCATTAAAAAATATAATTAATATCATGATTTATTGGTGTGTTGGTGCCTGAAAAAGTATTATATCCTGCTTGAAAACTTGTAAAAGTAAACATAGTTTACTAATATCACAACCTCTCGCTTAATTTCATATTCTTTTAATATGATCCTCCTATATACATAAAACCTTAAAAATCTTTAGTCATAAAAAAATAAGTTATAATATAACATCCGTTACTCAGTGACCAGCATCTATTTAGAATTTCCTTAGTCCATTTAATACAGATAAGAAAAACTATAAATCTTCTTCGGAACGTAAACAGATGTTATTACTAATATTTTGCACGAAAACTAATGTGAAGAGAGCTGGACATTTTTGCACATAACATATATAATATATATTTGAATAACTTTTCAAAAAAAACGGAGTTGTTTAACCTCGAAAGCGGTCCTCTAAAAATCTTTATTTATGCCTTTCTTAAATTTAAGGAGACTTCCCTCATAACAGACAAGAGGGGGAACGATCTGTCAAAGGAGTCGTAAATTTCAAAGGCTCCCTCAGAAGTAGGATCGTGTTTTATTATGATGAAATAAAAATACACGAAACTAGATGTCTCTTGACGCTAGTACTGACAAATGTTCTGTATTTCTTATAAATGTTCTTACTCGTTTTACTTTATATAACAACATCTGCTCCAGCAAAAATCATATTATCATTTTCATGTTTCCTGGAAATAATATTTATCTGAAATCATCATTAATCATAATGACTAGAGTTATAGGAAAACAGTTATTCAGGACACACGTCGGAATTTTGGGAAAATTTCTTCAAATCTAAGGATCCTTTTAGTAGTGACAAAATATTTATTACCGCGCGCATGTGTGTGTGTGTGTTTATGTTTGAACGGGCATTATTGTTATCTGTTAACATTTTAGTGATCACAGGTTTTGTTTAATCGCTACTTAACTGATTAAACATGTCGTGTATAATTAATGATCAAGTTTGTTTAGGGTTATTACCAGATATTTACATGTACAATTGCCGATATTTCGGATCAAAAAATGTTGCATAGCTCAACTTATTATTACAATCGTCGTTCAATGTGTATAATCTACCTCGACTGTAAACCGAGTTATTTGTTCTTCTACTTTTTCAGCCTTCAGTAATCCCCTTGTCCTAACCAAGTGATTTTTGCCTTAACCTATTATATCGTTAAATATTCCACGTCGAACTTAAATTAAATTCCTTCGTCACATAGGTTTTCTACTAACAGAAAAATGGGAAACGATATATGAATCATTTGTGAGTTATTCAGACACGAGAGAAATCTTAAGAAATTTACTCTGACTCCGCATATAATAAACTCGTCATTCTCAGTGGCTCTAGCATAAAATCGTTTTCATATACAATTGAAATTTAATTAATATTCGTGCACTGTGTATGGCTCTACTAAGCGGTGCGTGCATAAGTATGTCTGCATTTTTCTTTGTAAAGTAGTCAGATTTTCCACATACGAACACACTATTATTTCTTTGCATGAAGTAAAATTCAATAAAAAAAAATAGTTTTAGTTTTCATATTCCAACGAAATTATCTATTTATATTATTATTATCTATACGTATGTGCTATCTCGCAAAATTAAAAAAACGTTTAGCCTTATTACAATTTGTTACAATATAAGTTGTTACATTTAATTATACCCCTCCAATTTTGATTGAAATCGCCTAAGGCGGAGAGGGGCCATATGGGAGAGCGAAAATAGAACTGGCGAATTTTCTAAAACTTTTAGAGATGCTGAAAAATTTGTATAGAACTTTTTTAATTGTTTTAAAGAGATTTGTAAATTATATTTATGACTTTCTAGCTAATGCATTAATAGAAAGTGAATAATGAATAATCGATGAACACCGAAGCTTCATTACTTAACATAGTTTTACTTGTGTATGAAATTACAAAAAGTTCACTCACAAACAATTTAACTGTGGGTAATCTATGAAAAGAAAACTCGATAAGAATCTGAAGATATTTTTCTTTAACAGATAAAGAGGACTTGCTTATCCTAAGGCAAGAACTAATAGGTCCTAAGACTTGAACTAAGAGCAGCTGCTGATTATCTGCCGAGAGGTATATCAGAAATTTCTTAAACTTCCTTTCGATTGTATACGCCATTTTAGATTGATTAAAAGTATTGTTCAGTTAGAAACTTGGCTGAGAGAAAACAGTTCCCCATTGGGCAAGGTTCCAGGGAGCACTATACTATCTCTCCTACATATATCCCACTGGTGGGAAGAAACTCGAGCATTCCTTGAGAAAAATCATGCTCGTAGCAGTGTGTAAATTGCTTCCAGCTCAGGAAATCGTTTATAGGAAAGAGCAAGAACTTACATAGCTCGTCTCTTCAATTTTCTCCAGCTACTCTCATTTCGTCTCTTGAATTACTTTCTTTCAGGAAACCTCTTGCAATAGAAATAACGAGAAGCTCAAAGAAATTGTTTATTCCTACAGAGTGTTGGGGATCCCTGTGTCTTGATGTAGTCTACCAGCCAAAATCATTGAACAAATATACCTCTGAAAAAGGTTCACTAAGGAAGACATTCTATTTTTCTCTTTCCAAAGGAAATTGGAGAAACATCAGATGATCAATGTTAGCGAGTAGCAAAAACTAAAAGCATCATGATGTGACAAAATAGAATATGTGTTTCTATTTTTATGTTGTTTATATAAAATGATATATAATAAACCTTATTGGTAAAGCAATTTCCAAAAATTGTTGCTTTATACATTTTAAACGTTATTTTAATTATTTTTTTCATTTTCGGCCATGGGTAAATTCCAACTCTTTCTGTAACACCTCATATCCATGTTAACATTCAACCCTTATTAAAAATAGTAAATAAAATAAGAGAAATGGTACAAATTACATTCAAGCTATCATTATATTGTTAATTTATGGAAAGTCTGCTTACTTTAAGCAGTCCCTGCGTGGCGGTCTATTTGATACATACAAGAAAATATTTATAAGATATTTATTTTCTCGTCTATCTCATTATTAGCTTCATTACAGATTTCTAAAACCAGTTCTCTTTTCAATGAAGAAGTACTTCTTGTAACATAAAATCTTCAATAAGGAAGATAAATAATTTGTAATTAAGATATTTGCATTTTTATTAAGTGTGTGCTGGACTCGTTACTACTACTGTTATTAGTAGGTAGATTTCTCTATTGTAAAACTTCACGTGGGTAATCTGCTTAGTTTACTCAGCCCCTACGGGACGGACGTTTGGATTAATGTAACGTTAAACATTGAAATTTTATTGGGACTGTAACGTTTCGCTAAAAAAAGCAACCCCTCTAATGGAGCCCTATTAAACCAAAAAAATAATTGGTGGAAGGACGGAGTAGGTAGAAATGGAATGTTGCCAGAAAATAGTCGTTGAATGTATTAGGAATAATTGGCCTATCGGTATGAATATAGGATGAGGGGAGTATGGAGGAAATAACGTCCGTAGTGGCTTCTCATTCTGACGGGGATATTTTCCATTTTGAATGGTGTACCGCACTCAGCTCCCTGCTTTCCCATCAGCCGCCACCTAATCACCTGTATCCGTTATTTAATTATAGTTATGTATTGAAGGAATTTACTAATCTCTCACTTAGTAATTGGCCAAAATGAATCTGTTTTCGTGGATTCGCACACTCTGGTGAAGCCAAAAAACAGGACATTGTAAACTAAATATTAAGTCTACCATACGAATTATTTAATCTACCATACAAAGTCTATCAACGAAGGAAAACTATTCCTGTTTTTTTCCTGATTATTATTTTGCAAATGCTGGTGTAGGTGGAATGGTACCCAAAATTAAAGTAAAAAGAAAATACTAGTGGTTATCTCTTCTCCTCAATTTTAAACAACATTTCATTTACATTGTGTGTTTCAATAGAACATTTGGGACTGCTCTCCATTTTTTGTAAGGGGTTTGTATTCTTGATATGATATTACAATTTTTTATTTGTATAAGAAACATTAATTATAGGATAGTAATATTATTACTCTATAATTAATTATTCTTACAATAAAGATTTGAATGTATAAATTCATGCATTACATTATTTCCTGCTAAATGAAACTCGAAAATCTTTAAATTTCACTAGTGCAAGTTACAAAATAGTTCAGAAAATGAGTCATGAGTTCATTTCAACTTATTTAGGTGAGATTTTATAGCAAATAGATTTTCACAGTTTTTCCTGGTGAAATATTCCATTATATTGAAGGAATATCATGGAGCGGATTGGCCGTAGTTGATCAATTCTGAAATTGGTAGGTTGGTAGTAGAATATTCTATCTTGGATCTGGCCTGGCAAAGGGTATGTCTCGGAGGCACGTAGGTGTGAGAAAGCGTAGCCTGCTTGTGGGTAATTTTGTTGAATTTTCCCTCTGCCACTCCAGCAGAACGAGAGGCCAACAAATTTCTTTCACAACACTGACTCCACTCAGAATTTATTTATAATACCAGGCCACATGGTAGAGGAAGTGGAGAGATAGAAATATATATAAGGAGAAAAATAACAGGGTGCCAATTGAAGAATGTCGAAATTGTATTGTTCCTTTCTACCTCAGTATTTCCCGTAACGTTTCTAACAATTGTTTGTCAATAATTTATATTTTATTTTAACCTGACTGTATTTGTCGTCCCTATTCAAGAGGTTTGCGGATGGTTAAAATATAATTTTCTGAAAAATATAGTGTCTAATAGTATATATCATAGAACAAGCCTAATAATACTTATTAGTAATATTTGCTATAGATTTAAAGAATTTTATTTCTCTGTCATGTGTATACTGTGTGTGTCTGAAGTTAGTGAGAAAAAAAAAGTTAGTGTTTTAATTGGTTTTTCGGAAATGAAATATAGATTTGTATCGATTTAAAGACATTCGTGTATTTTATCAAAACGTCTAACATGTTTTCGCAGGGGATTTATTTTTAAAATGTTTTTAATTACTTCTTAAAGTGCTTTTTAGAACCCCTACTGTGTTAAAACAATTTTCCTGGAAAATTTGTGAATATCTTGTTTTAGAGAGAAATCACAATTCGGAAGGAACGAAAAATCTTTTCTTTTCTGTTTATATTCTTTTTTTTACGATTGAAATGTATTCTTGTTGGACTAGGAAATCGCGCTGGTCTCCCCACAGCAGATTTCTCACGTTTGTGGTTTGATGAGGAGACCTGTAAGTTCAACTGGCTTATAGTAGGTAACACCTGCTAAAGGGAACGCCTTATTCTTATTAATAGGATAAGCGATGTACACACATTTCCTATTTTTAATACGAAAGAAAAATATTAATATTTACTGGCCATAAAATATATTTACTACATTCTACAGCGAGCTGTGTATAACAATTCTGAAGCCAACTTTTTCAGGTGTATTTAGTATATGTGCCTGAATGCCACCTAAAATGTTGGTTTATTTATTGATTATCTACCACACAAGAACACGTATCTATCAGTATTCCTTTTATGTTGTATAGTACATTCAGAATTCATCACGTAGACTATGTGTGTACAGATATAGATCCCCATTGGTCACACACTCATGAGCGATAGGGTGCACATGTAACACCCTTTGATACTGGTGATGGCGGTCTAGTTCTTTCATGATATCAAAGATGAAGGAAGAAAGGTGGTACAGTTTAAGAAAGAAAGATATCTCATGCTATGACAGACATGGCGCTGACGGCTAACCGTGAAATCAGAAGATCTCGCTTCCTTACGGGTCTTGTGCTCTCTGGATCTAGGACAGGTCAGAATGTTGACAGCAAGCTACTATTTTGTTCTATAATATGGAGGCTGAAAACTAGGATTTCCTTCTCTTTTTTTCGACTTGTTCAAGATTTTCAGACTATCTAGATGTTAAAGAAAACTTAGAACAACTCAACTGATTTTAATGTTAGAGCAGCAACATTGAGCACTTTCTTCACTATACAACTTCTGAAGAAGCATAAACTACTCTTAACTAGTAGAAAAATCTTTTTATTGCCACCGATCTCAGAAACTGTAATTAGTATTTAATATATATATATATATATATATATATATATATATATATATATATATATATAAAACATAATATATTCAAGAATGCTGGAGTGGCGCAGATGCTAAGGTTAGGGGAGGATATGTGAGGAAAGAAAAATGGATGTGGAATGTATTAGAAATGAAGATTGCTACTAATTAATATCAACAGAGGACTCAAGTTAAAGTAGTTAAAAACATTGTCATTAGACATTGGAAGACCCAGCATTTAAACAGATTCTTGGAATAACTCTGGCAAAAATGCAGTATTTACTTCCTTGTGCGAAGTCTTTGCCTGGAAGAAAGTATCGTAATTGCGAAAATGTTTGGTTTTCATATTTCAGCGGATATGTCCGTTTTGACGCTCCCTGAGCTCATTTTGACTAGTTTTGGTGAGGCGTCTGTATGTATGTATGCATGTATGCTTTATTCAATTACGGCTGCCGTTGAATTTTCATCTGTAGGAATGTTGTAAAGTCTAATTGTGCAACTCTCCTTTTGCCCGAAATCAATAAAGTGGGGAGGAGGGTTACAGAGGAGTGCAAAAGTAAAAAATTGCAATTTGCTACATAAGTCTTAGAGATACAAAAATATTTTTTGGTACCTTCTTTGTTTGTCTATCGTAAATCACTTATAATTTGTTTTACGAGAACAAGGAAATCATGGTAGTAACGTCAGATTATTTAAACATTTAACCCTTTTCGCAACTTACATCTTCCTATCTCGATAATTTCTATGATCGTACTCATTAGCATTTTTTTTTTAGTCTTCTGTAGCTATCAGTTGAATATTCCATTGACTAAGCGTGCATGGTAATATATACATACCTTCCGGATTTCCTCCATATTAAAATGGGATAAAATTACAGTTTTGGTTTAATAATTCCATCACCTGGAGTTACCTGATATTCATGGAATAAAATTTATAATTAGATCCATCACGCCATACACACACTGTATATTATCCCCGTAAATTTAGTTTGAAACAATGTGAGGTTTGGAACTGAACTGAAATAACTGTTTCAGTGTATCATGGCTCTTTTAAGTATATAAAGTTAAACAGGAGCTTCAAGTTTAGCTGAGTTCCTATGGATTAATTAATGCAGAATGTAAGCTCTACAAAATTTATGTTTATTCATGATCCGAACACTCCATTTACCTATTCATGTGTAATATGGACTTCATTATCACTTCCATAGCCGAGTAACAACTAGGTCAAATATGTAAATACACGTCTCAATATAGCATAATATAAAAGGACTCAACACAACACAGCTTAGCTAGAACATTTTACTGAAATTTCAGAATATGCAATCAATATCGTAATTCGTGAATTAAGTAAGTAAAGTCCGTCACGCAAGGGCTGCGTAAACTAAACAGATTTCCCACGTGAAGTTTTACAATAGATAAATCTACATACTTGTAACACTTAACATCACCGTTAATAATAAGTGAATAAATACAAACGGCAACGAGAAATCTTCAGTGAATTTTACTAACCTACGAACGGAAAGCATCGGAATTGTAAACAAAAAGGTGAGCCAACCTCTGAATGCTAAACAGATAGACAGGAATATTCTTCAACGGAAGGAAAAACAATTACTGAATAAACATATTAATTTTATTTGAAACTATTTACTATATCTAGTATTGTAATTTATAATGAATTAAAATAATTTTTATCTCAAACACTCAAATTTTAGTAATCCAAGAACTTAAGGCGGGGGAGGGGGTTAATAGAACATATTTGCATGTAACTCGTGTAATAAAGGTCTCCTGAAAACAATATTTAGTATTTAAGCTTTGAATATATAATAATAAATGGCTTAATATATAACAGAGTAATTTTATTATGTAACATGAGTAGAAGTGGTTTCCTGAACGCTGAAAACTGAAAAATGTAAATATCTCGGTTCATATTCTAGATAGAGAATTAACGTAACAGTATTCATAGCACATTTAATTTGCAATAAGATTGGTTCTATAGTCTTTTTTGATTCGACGTATAGTAACGGAGATAATTCGAAAATTCCCCCTCCCATATACCGGCTTCGGTAAAGATCAAACAAAAATTGTGACCACTAGAGCGTTAACAGATATATATATATATATATATATATATATATATAATTTATATAATTTTAAACGAACGTCATTTTCGTCTTCTCCAGGGTAGGATAGATGGACATTTGAAGAGAATTTTCGAAAATCACATCAGTACGACCTCAATAGCTGATTTCTTACGGGAAATCTGACAATAAAACATACTTGATTGCTATGAAACACTGAAATTACCTATTTATTTTAAATTTTCATGTTATTGAAGAAATAATATGCCATAATTATTAATCACTAATTGTGTTTGATTTCATATTATACCTTGGGGAATCGTATGGAATCCTTGCTCAGGATAGTTATGTTGTTTCTCCTAAGAGGAAAATTCTTCTGTGTGTATATAAATAATACTTTATTATTCGATCTAATTAAATTACTGAAGTAAATTTAAAATCTTTTTAATTTATACTTACGTAGGATGCCCTTGTTTCTTAGGATTTCTTATTAATGAAACGTCAATCTGCTTTGGCCCTTCACGTAAATGTTCAATCTCTAAACATTCATAGACAATGGGCAAAGTGTTATTACACAGAGTGTAAAAAGAGGAGCATACAACAAGAATAAATAGCAGCTAGCATTAAAAAGAATACTGTATGTTATAAATGAATGAAGGCTTTAAAAAAGTGTGTACCATTCTTGAGCCAAAGTGTAACTCATATTACAATGGGCAAGTTGAAATGATGGTGACAGGGGTGAACAAATAGCCGTATGAATAGATGATTTCCTGTAGCTCGTGCCGGGGAGACAGGGCTTATCTGGAGAGGAGAGCCAGTTATTAAAAACACGTTTGTCCGGTGGTCGGCCATCTTGAGGCAAGAGGTCAAGAAACCGCTTCTCTGTCTCCTTCCTTAGGCATATGGTAGGCCACCCCACCTCCATGTACTAATAAATCAGATTTAATTAATTTATTGAAGACATTTAGCTTGGTTGAAATAAAAGCTGTTATTATTTATTTACTTTGTACTGTTCATTTAAATACTTCCCATATAACCTCAACTAGTGAATTGGAAGATACACGCAGACGTCAAATGACTTACCGTCAAATCTATCCGTCCAATGATGATCCATAAAAGTCCGACACGCAGGGGCTGCGTAAACTAAGCAGATTTTCCGTGTGAAGTTTAACAATAGATAAATCTACATACCGGTAACATAACACCACCGTGAATATTATGTGTATAAATACAAACGATAATAAGAAACCTCCCGACGGAAAGCATCTGAAATGTAAAGAAACAGTTATGCCAACTTCTTACCGGAAAGAAAAACAATTACTGTAATATATCTGAATATAAAGTATTAATTTGATTGAAAACTATTTATTGTATCTAGTACTGTAATTTATAATGAAGCAGAATAGTTATTATCTCAATCAATCAAATTTAAGTTGTCCAAAAACCTAAGAGAGGGGGGGGTTCACCAGAACACACACACATATATATATATATATATATATATATATATATATATATATATATATATATATATATATTACACACCAACTATAAATTATAAGTGTGTTTGTGTGTGTGTATGAGAACCAAAACTCAAGTAATATGGATTGCTAGAAACTTTATTTGAAAGTTTACGTGCACGGGTTCCATAAAGCCACTGGCATACTGTTTGAACAATTGGCATTTGCAACTAAATGCCAGAGTTAACCATTTGCTCGGATGAGTTTGCATTGGAGCTCGTTAGTTGGTCTGAGTTACATGGTTAATTCTCTGAAAAGCACTTGGAAACGGGAGACGTTAGTTGAAACCAACTATCGTCACATCAAACGGAGAGCATTCCCATTCGAGCGGTGTCAGTTCGCCAAAGCTTCTTAATGACGATTACTTGACCAAAGTGATCCTCCAACTACTCGTACGTTATTAGTTTCCAGATCCAATATATAGTGCAACCACATTCTAATACATCACGGAACAATTGGTTTTGCTGCTTTGATATTTGCGAGGGATTAAACATGTCTCTGCGAGCTAGTAAGCTCATAATTAGTCGTGTGGTTACCTGTGAAACGTCGTATTGGAAATTATAGCACTTTCTTTGAAACGCCAAACACCGGGCAAATAACCAAGTTCCTAAATACTTGATAACCTAGAGTGATGGGTCACTTGAGTAATTAGAAATTATTTAGTGACGAACATACTAAATAAAATAGCTGATTTCCCTCAAGGACTGTAAATCTGTTAAAACGTTTAGCTTCTCATCCAGGCTAGAAAAGGGATCACCCTTTTCTACCAAGCCTGAAGATAAGCGGTACAGAATATTCTGAGTTGGTATTCCGGCAGGTGGAAGTGACTTATAATGTAGGTAAGATGAAAAAAATTGGCTACGCTTTCACTGTAACAATTTATTAAAACATCAGAGCGCTTTCGATGCAGTGTATCATCTTCAGTGCCGTGTGACAGTGTGCCAGTAGCTGATGCCAGGTTGAGGTTGCCAAGCTTCCAAATTCTGAGTTGGTATTCTGGCATTCTTACACGGCACTGACGATGATCCACTTCATCGAAAGCGCTCTGCCGTTTTAATAAATTGTTATAGTGGAAGCGTAGCCAATTACTTCATCCTACCTACTGTACAGAATAGCCTTAGTTGCAAAACATTACACAAAATAATATTAGATTTACTGGATGACTGGCCCAAATTCATAAATATATATAATTTTGAACGGACCTTATTTGTCATCTCCTTGGCAGGAACGATAGGCATTTGAGGAAATATTTTGAAAATAGAGTCATGGGAAATGTGCTAATAAACACATAACATGAGTGTGCCCAAGTTATCGAAATACATAGGGGAAATAAAGTGTGTAATTAGAGGCAACTGAAACGGAAAAGTGAGACTTGTAATTACTTTTAGTTTATAGTTGCTAGAGTGACTTGGAGGTAGAGAGAGCTAGGAGTCCTGCAGGGTACACCATATGGCTAAGTGCTCCTTTCCTTTTGTAGGCCTCACTTTCCAATCCTCCTTGTCTCTGACCCCAATACCTGCCTCTACCTTCCACCTGGACTCGCCTAGCTAAACTCTACAAAACACACTACACTCCACCTTAAAAATCAACATCAAATAACCAACCTGACGTTTATCTTAAACTCTTAAGATATGTTTTTCTACTATTGGCAAATATGGTGTAAAAATTGCAGGCTAAATCCTGAGTGTATAATTACCTATTTTGGGGATGTCGGTTGAGTCCAATCAACATAAATTATAATTTGCATGTGCTGAATGAAACATTTTTATTTTATTAACATTCCATCCGTTTCATATAATTAAAGCCGACCCAGAGACTCTATATAGAAATATCAGAAAAGAATTTAGGATATTTCATTCTAAAATGTTGACGAGATAAAATACATACCTCTTCTCAATCCTATTGAAGTGGCCGAGATCTTAGAAAGAACTTCCGGGGCAAAATCTGCACACTCAGCAAATTTATCAGTGCATTTTCAAGTTTTGATACAAACATGTAGAAGAATAATCACTAACAGCTACGTCCCACCATCAAGCATGAACGTCCTTGAATGAAATTCGTTTGTTTGGTTTATTATTATTTACGTCCACTTTATGCTACTATGGCTAATCGGGACGGGTTATCTACACGTCACCACCCTATTCTATGAAAAAAGAAATTTGGTATTATCAAAAGTATGGAGATTCTCGAGAGACCTAAGTGGGGACAGCATTGTCAAGAAGCAGACGTTTTCAATACCTCCGTTTATTACGAGTTTTTTTTTGTATTTACATATGGTATCACCTTGAAATAATGTTTAAGATATATGTGCAAAATTAATGAGTGGTTAACTTGTGCACAAAAAACCAGTAGCTATTTATTTCAACTGACGTATTTTATATAAAACATATTATCATTCAATTTTATTTCACTATTCCATAAAAAAAACAATTAAATTATCTCGGAGACATCATAAAACATATGTTCTTTTTAATTTGTTTTTTTTTTATTTATTAATGTCCACTTTTTGCAACTAAGGCTAATTGGGACGGGTTATCAACAAGTTACCACACACACTTTTCTAGTCAGGGTGTGACTAAGAATTTTATTAAATGAATTCCGTCACCGAGTAAATTACTTTTCCCAGGCGAGAATCGAACTCACCACTCTAGGTTTACCATGTGAGATTACGGGCAACGCTTTAACTCGCATGCCTAACCTGAGTTTTTAATAAAATTACAACACAAAGTAAGCATTAAATTATTTCATAAACAGCTTGTATATTATTGAAAGGTGATGTAGTATTTGGTATCATTGAAATTTATGGTCATTAACAACGAATAGAGAGTCTTAAAATTTTTGTTTCCGTTCCCCCACTGTTTTTAAACAATTATAATAGTTCTACAAATTACAAAGGAAGTTCAAATTACGCGTTTCGTGAATAGTGGGCATTCCTTTTCAGTCACTCACATGCACAGAGACACACGGAGAAGGGGTATACTATGCATTCATGCACCATTCAGTGCAGTCTAGTGTGCAGATAGGATAGTCCAATGTCGAACTCCTGTCGTTCTCGAAACCTCCCTCAGACCATCCTGGCACCTCTGCCTGGACCACCCATATCTCTTCTTCACCTTAACCGTGCAACATTTTACTCTGCAGACTATCAGCATCCATTCTGTGGTCTGCCCTAAACTGCATTATTCGTAGTTGTTAACACGTAGATGCTTCATAGCACCGTTGATGTCAAAGCACAAAGGGTTGGCGTGGTTACTCTTCTTCCAACCGTGCTGTTCCTTTACTATACAAAACACATCCTCAGTGGTATTCTCTCCCTGAGTTCATTACTAAATAAATACCGATTTCTAACACGGGTATAGAATCCACGATTCTCAAATTAACCGAAATATGCATCTTATTTTAATCGTACTTACTTAAACTTGTGTTGAACATTTAACATAATTCTAGGTAAGAAATAAATATTTTCCCTTTTTATTCATTAAGTTTTAAAGCGATTTCATTTAAAATTCGCCTATTTCGCTCATATTTGAAGAGTAACGAGTACTTACTTAAAAGATCTTGAGGAATACTCTTATTTAAGGGCTCTATGTTAAGTACTTTCCCAGTATAAAAACAACGGCGTGAAAAGTAAATTGGAAAAGCTTTTTCCTTCCAGTTAATGAAACAAATACAGTATTTCATCTTCTGAGAACTCTCTCTCTCTCACTCCCCTCCACTCCTGTCTCTCACTCTCTCTATCTCTCCATCCAACCATATTTCATTCTCAATTACTAAACAAAACTTAGCCTGAATTTACGACAAAACAAATATGATTATAAATTTGACGTGGATCCTTGGGTTTGTGGATGGATGGAGAGAGTGGCGTCAGGAGTTAAGCTGTTGGCTCTAAGTTAGGCTTTGGGCGGTCAAACTTTGTCTCGAGATGAATCGACTAGGCTCGCTTCCGGTAATTACGTGCATTTACCGACGGACAAGGAAAAACACTTTGCCGTGTTGGACAGACAAGACGTCCATGAGGCCCGGGGGAGTGGGCATAATTTTTCATTTTCACATTCTCTCCCCCAACACCCCTCAGCCAGAACCTTCCTCTCCCCTCGCTGCCGAATGGGAGAGCAAACTTTACTGTTTATAATTTGATTTTCTCCTTCATCCATCATTTAACGTGGTCCCCTCACGTTATGGAACCGCATAAATTTCCCCCGGAATAAGCCGTCCTTCATTATCATCATAGCTGACCTACCACACACCTCCCTATTCATATTCATTTTTATTTTCAAATTAAATATAAAATAATGTTTATCGAGTTAAAAATAACAACGTTTTCTACTCAGGCAAATGTGTACCAATCAAAACTGATGACAACTATGCCATGCATATCAGACTGAAATTTATTTCTGTAATCAGTAACTTTAATTAACGTAATTCCAATTTTCTTTCTTAAATATGTTTAACATAAGTATTCTTCGATACGTTGAGCTAAGTTCACATAAAAAAAAAATAATACAAAATTGAAATAGACTTCAGAATGAGTTTAAGCAAATAAATAAAATGGAAATATTATATATTAACGTGCACAATTTTTCCCTGTCACTAACTATGCAAAGACATGAGGTCGTCAGGGATGGTATAAGGGAATTGTGTAAGGTTGTTGATGTGTGTGAGTGATGAACACTGTTGGTAGGGCAATGAAATTTGCCCCTCCTTCTTTATATTCAGTTGGTATGGATGTTTTATTGGCTATTTACTCATTGAATATTCCTGAATTACAAGTATTATCTATTAATGTGTGCACTCGTATATAGGGCAACTAATAGGTATGTAGTGAAATGTATTTATTTATAGAAAATATTTAGTTAACTAAATTATATTAGACGTAAGAGGGGTTCTTATGAATTCTAATTTTTTTAATACTCCGGTTTTATTATGCACTACTAAATAGTAACTTCTTTTCTCATGTGATTTAATCACGCATTTTCCCAGAGACATTAAGAGTCATCGACAAAAATAAATTTACTAATATCTGAAAATAAAATGTTTGTAAATAACGACCCGAAAGTAATGTATTTAGACAACTCATTTTTTTGAAAATTATCGACGAAGGATGGTATCTTTTCTAAATAAATGATTCGAAATTTGACCTTTGTCTAGAAATGGATTTTCAACAAATGAAGATCATCTGATTATGAAAGACGCCACCATCTTAGATCTCATCAGCCTTAGTTCCACCGTCCTGGGTGGATGGATAGTTGGTGCCATGTACAACAAATCAGTTGCCATTTTTTATATAAGTCCTGCTCTTATGATTGTTCATTTAATTGACCTTTCACCTTTTCAACAACGTGAATTCATATTTATATCACGTGAGCTTGTATTCATATAGAAGCTCACATGAATGCTACGACTCATTTAGATGTTTTACATCTTACCTTAACTCAATTATTTAGTTGCACATTGCAGCAGTGAGACGACCTTTCTATTTATTTCCTAGTTAATGGTTTTATTTAATAACCTTCCGTTTTTTTTTACACAATTGTTGCAGGTTAGATACATACTTAATTAAAACTGACTAAATTGTACCATGAGAAGAAAATAACAACAAAATAGATTCTGAAAAGCACTCACTACCTCAGCCAAATCAACCGGCAAACAAGGAACACAAAGGATTTTGTGTTAAAGAAGTAGGTCGATCTTGAGTTCTCTGAATAGAGGTGATAGGGGCTCAGTTTCGTTTGGAGTACAGCTGATAATCCGAAAGAAGTTGGTTCTCTTCTCTTCTCATCAACGAGAGCTTATCAGGGTGAGGCAGAAGAACTTGCCTCTCCTCTGCGCCTACCCCACATCCAATTTATCCCTACAGTTAAGCTCAAATTAGGGGAAAATTCACGCAATCTTCTTGTCTTTTTTTTACTTCATGTTTTTTCCTCTTCGAATTGCTCATTTGGTTTGATTTGCTTCTTAGATATCGCGATTAATCTCGTACAGTTAAGTACGCGATAATTAATGCAAAAGCACTGAGCATGAGGACAGTTAATGTTACTCAGTTTTTTAATAAACAAACATATTGTAATTTACCGAACTTATGACATGAATTTATATAAAAAACCAATGGACACCTATCTTTCGACTCCTTCGTCCTCATTAAAAAGTCCGTCACGCAGGGGCTGCGTAAACTAAGCAGATTTTCCACGTGAAGTTTTACTATAGAGAAATCTACATACCTTTAAACTTTACACCACCGTGAGTAAATACAAACTGTAATGAGAAATCGTTCAGTTAATTTTAATAAGCTCCCAACGGAAACGGCTTATAAATTGTAAACAAATAGGGCATCAACAGATCGTATTTGCATATTTCTCACAAAGTAAAAAGTTAGAAGACAATAACGGTTAGGTTACACGAGAGCCGAAAAGTTATAGAAACTGCCGAACTAATCCGGAAACTTAAGACAATAGCCTCGGACACACTTAATAAAAATGCAAATATCTTGGTTT
Organism: Riptortus pedestris; assembly: GCA_019009955.1. NCBI lineage: Eukaryota > Metazoa > Arthropoda > Insecta > Hemiptera > Alydidae > Riptortus > Riptortus pedestris. The sequence continues at coordinate 149,717,769 of CM032228.1, read as the reverse complement.
AAACGGCCCTATGCAAGATAGATAATAAAATATATAACAATATTTATAGTACATTTAATTTGCATTATGATTGGTATTATACAATTTTTCGACCCGACGTATAGTAATGGAGATATTTCGATTTTTCGCCCCTATCTGCTAAGGGGAAATCTGCTAAAAAATGCTTCAGAGCACAAAATTTATGACGAAAATTGTAAAAAAGCGACTGAAGAATTTTGACTATTGTGAATTTGCTAACCTTTATTTAGCACCACACTCAGGAGGATATTTTATCAGTAACTTTTAATATGCGATAATATTATATCTGCTTCTGTGAGTTTGTATATGAGTATTATTTATTCTAATGTAAATCAAAATTCTTGTTTTCAAATAATGGAAGCACTCTAATTTTGAGGTATTCACGGAGTTTTAGTATGTTGAGATATTGGCCTTTCAAGCCAATATTAATTATGAAATATTGATTATTATATTTCTATCTAGATAATTAATTACTTCGTATTTGACATTACAAGCTTTGTCGATCCCACTTAGAGATAAAAAATGGAAAATCTTTCCGGTTGGAAACTACATTAACTCGAATGCAGTGGGTGCTGCTGAGTGTTCCCCTTTTACATGTCTTTGTGTCCCACGTGGAACCTTGTCTGTGTCAGAAAGCGATAGGTAACCCCTGGAGGGTGGGCCGAGTTTTCGGTTTGCAGTCCTCACCCCACCTGTTTACCACAAATAAGAGAATACAGCCGGAACTTTGCAGTGGATGGGGTTGCAGCTTACGTATTCATCAGCGCATACATTTTAAAAGAGGCTTTATCCATCCAGAGGTAATAATTCAGAGTGGCCGACTCTTGGCCCTCTCTCTATAACGACTGGGAGCAGCGAATCGATCCCAGACTCCAGCCAGCTAATCCAGGAACAGGGATTACGCCAAGAGTTCACTCCCGGCGACTTAGCTGTCTTTGCAAACACCCCTCAAATCCCATCTTACATAATATAACTTAGCCCCTTCTCTGACCAATATTCATAAGTTTTTAAACGGCCCTATTATAAAAGTTTTATAATTTGTCGATGAATTAATTGTATTTATTTATTAAAGATTTTTCCATTTGAGTTTGCGAATCATTGGCATTAGGAAACAACAGGCTTAAACCTTCAAGGCATTTGCCCCATCACTAGATAAGAGATGTTAGTCTAACCTTTCTCCAGCTTGCCTATTTATGTATTAACTCCTATTAAGCTAATTATGGACAACGCAAATATTGTTCTAAATAACTGAAAAGTACTCCCCATTACTGTAAATCTGCGAACTCATCTAAAATTAGATAAAACTCACTAATACTAATACGATCACAATTTAGATTTATATGAATAAAACTCCATATTTAAACGTGTTGAGTGAAAAATATAATATTTGCATTTGGCCTTTCATATACTAGATGAAATTTATTTATTTTTGTCATATTGTCTTTTAATTGAAATTTATTAATTGTTAATCATATATAATTACTTCTTAATTATTTATTATTAAATACAGATATTAAACTATTTTGAAATAACAAAAATATGAAGTAAATATCAAGTATTTAAATAAACGTTATGAAACTTTAGCGCAATATAATATAGTAATTATGTAGGTCTATCTTAAAATTTAATTTATACAATGTAATACATTGGTGCAATTTTTACAAAACTACAGTAAGAAATAACTTCCTCCACCAGTTCTTTAAAACCGGAGCCTTTCATATTCTTAGGAGGTTGAAAACCAATATCTTAAACTTCTCCGTTTCATTCTATTTGATTAAAAAATGATTTCTTTTTATATTTTCATAATTTCTATAACTCTCCTAGAATTAAGCCGTAGGTTTGATTGTGAAATTTTTGGACGTATTAGGACTTTAACTACATTTTTCTTACAAACACACATTACCATGATTCTAATTTTTTTTTTAGTTTACAAACTACTTTGAAAACTTTAGGCTCACGAAAGGCCTAGCTCTGCCACGAGATTATGGTGGGAAGTGTAGTGGTAAGATTGGCGCATTGCCTCCCGTATTGGGGTTTCAATGCAGAACATAGGCAGATACTTTTCACACAAGTATCTAGCTGCACAAGATGATGAGTGTGACTGGGTGAAAAATAGAAGCCCAATCTCAAAGCTGAGCTAAATTAAATTTAAAGTGCCACCTAGGAGTCAGTGACAACTTCAAGTCATCTCTACAATAGGAGTTCTACATATTATTGGTATTGATAGTAATCCGTGGATTCGATTCTCATGAGAGCAAAGAGAATGTCTTGAGTGAAAATAAAAATGCTACTTCCAACCTGGCTAGGAATGGTGATCAGACACTATTAGCCTACTTCACGCGTGAATTCATTTTGTTTCTTAAATGTACCCGATAATTATTTATTTTTGCTTATTTTCTCTCCCCGATGAGTTAAAAATCAAACTGAAAGTTAGGGCTCGTCTCTAATCTGTCATCTACGCCCTTCCACTTACATTGAGCTAAAAACATGTATTTCTTTATAAAGAGATGCTTCGTCAGACAAAGAAAAAAATAATTCAGTTTTGCCGGCTCATGGTGAAATCGGTGTATATAAATACACTCATAGTGTAAGCAAGTACTAGAATAATGTAAATTAATATTAAACGATCAAGCAATATATATATTTTTAGTTAAATAAACTGTAAAATCTATTTACGATATACATATTTGTTGACAAGATCATACACCCTGCGAGAAAAATCAGCTGAGAAATTTGGTTCACTACACTTTTTTAATCTGTTTCTAATTGATTGAAGAAAACTTCTCCGCCCGCCGACGCCGACGTTCTCAACAATGGTTAGCCAGTATTTAATATGTGTTTCTGCCGTCTAAATTGAAGTTTAAATGGGTTTTCTATTTATCAATATTAACTTTTATGTTTACTTCATTTAATCTCTGAATTTAACATTTATACCAGCCAAAAAGATTCATTTCTTTTCACAAGGTGTTAACCTTTCTGTTATCCAAAATACTATTTTACAATTTATTGAAAAATTATAAACTTGATTTTGTAATTAAATGCTAATTATTTAGACTCGGACTTTTTTTTTGAAAAAAATTATTAAACTGTATAATTCTCGTTTTCATACAAAGAATAAATATATTTTTGCCAATACAAAAATTCATTCATTTGTGTGTATATTTTGGAATGGGTGAATTAGAGGTACAAAAACTTACCAAAATACTGGTTCGATTTGTGGTCCTAGATCAAATCTACGTGATTTTTAATTGGAGTTAATTTATCGTTTTAATTATTGGACGATATGATACTTGGAAAGAAGTCGTAATTTTATTCCCTAAATTGAGTAATTGATGGGAAGTGCTAAATATTTTTCCTACTTTGAACCTAATTTTTGACCGCAAACTGCAGCTGATAGACAAAATCTCAGAAATAATGAATCCGGATGATTGTTGCGAGAAAGAGCTGACATAACTTTCTACTTATCCTCCCAAAACCTAGAAACTCTTCAGAGCTACAAACGAAACATTAACTTAAAATTACTGTTTCTCAGTTTTCAAATTCACTTTAAACTAACATTGCTAACAGAACTGGCAATAAGTAGTTGTGAAAATAACATGTACCTTTTTAGAAAACTGAACTAGTTATTTTATTTTACTAGTCGTACTGAGTGTATGTCTGTTTAACTTTAGTTTATCTCTTTCACAATTAGGTTTAATTTAAAACGCACACATGTTATCTCATTACCTCGCTAGAAAATGTCTGTTGCCTGTAGATATTTCCAATTAGCTTCGGTTGTATCAAGTGGGCAATAATATACATTAAAATAATGTCATTAATAAAAATATTAAATGAGAAATACATCATTTTATATATAAATAAAAATTTGCCTGCTATAGATGTTTCAATTACTTATTTAGTACAAAATAAATCAATACTCAAGAATGGAACTGCTTATCATTTTCAGGGCTTTCATTACTCTTTGTCGGATAGTAGTTACAAACTTTACAGAAAATTCCCCTGACGCCGTTCCTGCTATCGATTTTATACCTATTGTCAATGAAAATTAAAGTCTAAGCTGGCCGTAGAAAAACAAATAATAGGGTAATCATGTTCACACCATTAATCAATCATCTTCCCGGGCCCCTTTAAAGTTATTTATTTCCATGTATTTTTCATTGTACAAGACATATTGTTAGGCGCATTCTGGATCGGTAACGAATGGTTTCATCATAAAAACATAGACAAACTACGTACAACTATCTCTTAAAAACCTATTTGCTTATTCAGCATTCACTACTTTCGACTTGTAATTCATTGATTAAAAGGGAATTTCCTAAAATATAATGCATAGTATTTAAGACTTACCATAATGGCACTCATTATAAGTAACGAGGTTTAAAAACCTCTGGAAGTGACAAAATTTACTTAGTAGGGACATTTTCTTTTTTTCTCTCCGGACATGACAAATTAGGAACAATATCAGCTAAAATGGTTGAACAGCGGCGTGTTATAAATAATGATGTGATATCAAGGTTTTATACACACACTAATCATAATCACGTTACTCGCATTTCCCTAAAATACTAATATCTCTTTTCCTTCAGGAATAATTTAGAATTATTGAGCATAAAATAGCATTTGCTGTATGACTAAGAATGTCTTCATTTACATAGGTGGCCTATATTATTGAGGAAGCTCGGGCACTAGACGTTTTAATTAACAATTAGATTCCCCCGTTTAGCATATTAGCAGAGCTCTAGCACAGCGGCAAACTGTGATCTTATGTTAACAGGACTCACACTCCGGTCGCATTTGCTTTAGCTCTTTCCTTCCTTTGTAGGCCTCTCACTCTGCTACTTTCTCCCATTCAAATTGCACCTCCATTACATATAACCAATGGAATCTTTAGTAGAATCAAATCTAAATCCCATGAACAAATAAAACATGGGATTATTTTTATAAGAACTCGAAAAAGATTTTTTCCGAAGAACTTTATTACTCATAAAGGTTGAGATATGTTTTTTGACCTCAATATATGTTTGAAATGGATATTATGAGTCAGAAGGGTGGTTTGCATTGTGGTATAGCTAATGAGCAGGGTAGTACCCAGTGATCTATGTTTAGCACTAAGCCATGAAGATATCAATGGATTATCTTGAAAAAACAACACATATTTGTAGCAACAGTTAAGAGAGTTAAAAATGTACACAGGAGAGCAATTCACTACACAATATTTTTGGTGGCAAAGAAAATATCGAAGCATTAAATGCCTTCGTAGAGTAATTTTTCTAAGCACTCGCTTTCATTATTACAAACACCCTACCCCTAGGGGTGAATTCGACCAAGTACTGCCTTCTGCATTCAGTAACGCTGACGAGGCAACTCGGCGATGGAGTACTCAAGATGGAAAGAAGTGTTTATGATTCATCACTGATAATGTCGCCATCACAGAGTAATTGACTATGCCTTTATTGAACCAACCAATATTTAAACCCTATGGATAACTACCTTTTTTTATATTAAAAAGGAAAGGTTAGCAACTTGGCAAAAATGAAAATAAAAACACTATTTATCGTGTGAAATGGTTTATAGTAATACGCTTTTACTCTCTAAGTACCTCAGTAGACTGTTGTGGAAACTTAATTAAGTTAATTATCATTTACCTGCAAAAGAGAGAAAACAGAATTAGACTCGGAAAATATTTCCTGCTTTCGAGACTATTTTTCCGCATTTTTACTTTTTCTTCTTAAACGGATCTCTTATCTATGAAATTACTACTCTCTTCCCCTTGCAGAAAAATACGAAAACCCTGCCGAGATAATAAAAAACACCCTCTTTAAAGGAAGAGGAGGATTACATTTCGCCTTTTTAACCCTTTCTTTTCTTTTTTCCCCTGTGTGTCATTTGGTAATTGAATCTAAATGAGTGTAAGCATCCTTATCAGGAGATCGTGAGTGGGGCAGTAATCCCTGACGTCACAGACTGTGGGGAGGGGGGAGCCTTGCGAAATGAAGCAGAAAAACCATTGTGCCCCTCCCCCCGTGTGTATACCCCTTGAGGTGTTACTGCTTTGCCGATCATCGGAGCATGGCGCACAATCTGCCAGACAGCTGTACTCGAGAGGTATTTAGCCTTCCCAGATCCATTGTAAACAAATGTATCCACCTAGCAGAGACATAGGCAGATGACATGCTGATGCTCAGCACATCCCTCACCCCCTCCTATTCGGGCCTAATGGATCGAAACGCACCCTCCGCCCTCTTACTCTCCCTTCATTTATTTAAAACGTAATCTTCTGTTTACGAGCCGGAAGTGATTGAGTGGTTCTATGGCAATATGAAAAAAGAAAAAATCGACTTTTACTTTAATCCGGTGGGGAAAAAAATGTCATATGTATTTCCTCTAAACATTACATAACTTAATTTTTGTTGTCTCTGTTGACTGTTTATTTTCCAAACACACATTTTCTGAAAAGGGATGAATCTTTTTGGCAAGATTCAGAGATTAAATGATGTAAAATATTGTTAATACTGACAAATAGAAGAGCCATTTAAGCTTCAATTTAGACGGCAGAAATACATATTAAATACTAGCTAACCATTGTTGTGAACTTCACCGCAAGACATATTTTCAGCAGTTAGACGCTTACAACTCAAAACAAATAAACGTTTTCAGCAAATCATTATACTCCTCGAAAAACCCGTGAAATGGAAATGAATATTTTTTTACTCAATATTGTGTAGCTTAAAGGTCTGAATATGTTTAGTAATACTATTTTAAGTTGACAACTTAATTTAATATTTATTTATCTAGGGCCACTTACTAAACGAAATTCGTTTTATGCAATAATATGTAGTGAAATCTTATTTGTCGAGCTCGACCTTTGGGACTCTGGAAGGTGCTGCTCTTTATTAGCTGTCGATTTCTAAAAAACAGCAATGGCAGAATTTCAAAAGTTACATTCGTGCTGAGTCTTCTGGATTTGCAGCCTTCCCTATTTTGTGGCTGACTCGATGTCTAAACTGATTCTTCATGCACACACCTCGAAGATTTATTTCTATTGTTAAAGTAGCGCAAGTTCCTCCTTTTCGAAAGCATACACTGTCATTGAGGCAAGACTGTTGGTACAGTAAGGTTGCAGCAAGGCTAAAGAGTAAATTAAAGTAAATTTCGGCGTGTAGATGTCTCCAATCTTCCAGATGTCATTGTTGTGCGTACACAGTCATTACACAGGTGGCAACAGGCCTGTGAGTTGTATGTTGTTGAGAAGTGTATACTGGCCTTAGCTCATATCTACACAGTAGCAACAATAGTCTTATAAAAGCAAAGGATAACTTCACAATTTCTACAGAACATATTCTATAAGTGGGACAAATGCTTGAGGAGTGGAATTGGAAACCTAAAGTCGTATTCAAAGGAAGCCTTAGATCAGAGGCAAAGCCGGCTGTAATCATGAGCTCGTCTCACCTTGGCCGATCGGATTTCAACTCCAACGATTGACCCATTTGTTCCTACTATTAGTTTCATCTTCTTCTCATTTTTTATTATTATTAAGGCTTCTAGACCTGCATCTACCAACATATTCAATTTATGCGGAAATATTAATGTAATATTAATCATTGAGTCTTGTTTACAGGAGGCGCTTTCTAAGCGAGAAATAGAGTACTTTCGTCATTTATCTTTATTTTTACATAAATGAAATAAATCTACCGGAATAATAATGTACTTGCATATTTATTAGATCAAAACAACAAATATATTCACATTAATGCTAAATGCTCTGTATCCTTGTTTAGGCGTTGATTACAAGGAAACTTGCACTACTGTGAAGTGCTTTAAGTTTAGTCGTTCCCTCCCTCAATAAATTTATTCGCTTTGTTGATTCTCCAAGTTGTGATGGAATGAAAATCTATTGAAGCAATTACAGAGGAAAACAAACGCGGAGTTGCTGTTAGGAACTCTGCTTCTCTGGACTAGAGCCAAGTTACAAGAATCTGATTATTAAGTCATTCCGCAAGGGGACGCCAGCTGAATAGGAAATATCTTTATACTACAACTACTCAATGAATGATCATCGAATGAACGCTTGGGAAATCAATATGGAAAAAATATCATGATATATAATATACTCCTAAAGGAGTGGCGAGTTCGATTCTTGTCTGGGCAAAGGAAATTATTTAGTGACGAAGTTCATTAAATAACGTTCTAAAATCCCACCCTGGCTAGAAAAGGGTGGTAACCTGTAGATAACCCGTCCCGATTAGCCTAAGTTGCAAAAAATGGACGTTAATGAATAAATATGTAAATATGTAAAGTGAATTAATTTCTGTTATCATCATAAAAGACATCCTTCATGTGTAAAATCAGCAATAAAATTCGCGATACATTTACAAAGGCTAAACACAGGAAGAGATGCAGTTCCATAATAAAAATGACCCTCAGTTGACGTAAGTTACCTTCTACATCTAATTTTCAATTCCATGTTTCTCCCTCACTAAAGAAAAAGTAATCATTTGTACGAAATAAATTATTTAATAAAGGTTGTTTAATTAAGACTTTTGTTTTTGTCCTATTCTGCAACTTAGCATTATTTTTGATTTCGTATTTTTTCCTTTTCTAAACCCGTTTTCCTAACCACTCCTGGTTCGCCTATTTCCATTATATGGTAGAATGCTACTTCTTTCCAAAAAACATACTTTTAAATATGTATTTCCAGTACAATATATATTCAGTACGAAAATGCGTGCTTGTTATAATTGAATTCTCAGAGCCTGGAGAAGAATTCCACACCAGAAAATAATTGACCATGATTTAGATACTGAGTACTGTTACTAGTAAACACATGCAGTAATTAAATTGGGCAACCAAATCAAACAAATCATTCTGACAAATGTATTCCAGACAATATAATATTCTATGCATTTCCTATTTCTTCATTAGATATCGATTAATGTCTTCAATTAAGTACAACAATTTGGTGAAATGGAAATTGCATAAAATCAAATCTAATTGAAATGGACAACCATTATTGCATAAGTGTTCCGAGAAGTTTACTATGCACCAATTACGTTTTATATTTATAACTTAGAGATTTATGCAGTTATAAATACTTCGTGGTACTGTACGTTCATATTTACTAACTCTTAATGATTTCAGCATTAACATTGTTGTAAAATATTGAAAAATAAATTCCTTTGTATGTTTTAAATGGTTCTGCGTGCTCCTAATCGCACTAGTATTCGTTTTATAACTGTACTAAAATGTCGAAGGACTACAAACTTCCTGACAACTCTTACTCTAGCAATTCTTAAAATGTTTTCCACACGCAAGCTAGTAGATTATTTCATGCTAACAGTAATTTTACTATTACTACTTTGGTCCTCCTACACATAAAACATATTTAATGGCTCTTGTTGTTAAGTTTAGTACTTGGCCATCACATACATAACAATATTTGAGAAATCATAATTTTTAAGGAAAAATATTTTTGATCGAATCATTTTACTTTTGATAACGCTGCAAGATTGCAAATTATTGCTGAAAGGATTTCGCAAATAGCAAAAGCCATCTGGTAGGAACTACTGTTCGAAATCATACAAGTTAGTCCGAACTTGATTCTCGATTTAGTTGGATAAGTATTTTTTAAATTAAAAGTGAGAAAAAGAAAAAAAAACAATACCGCTATTCTTGCTAAATGTCACATTATATATTGCATTAATGAATAATTAGTTATGAAATATATTTTTCGTTCTAATGATTATTTATCATTTGTTGCAGGTAACAATTTTTCGTTCACAGTTGGTTTAGCAACTAAACGTAAGTAAGCTTCAGGTTTTTATTAAGCCCTCAAAAGTTTATTCACTTTCAAACCAGTCTTATCACATTATAGTATAAAGAATAATTGAGAAATATACATACCGAAAACCACATTGTATTCTTCGTATTATTTATTAAATAATGGAGTAACACTCAATTGGAGGGGTGCTAGATAGCTTTCTTACGCCACTGAGTTTCATTGTAGTGATTGAAATATATTTCGAGTTTTTCGTCCAACCTTTTTGATGTTTATATTTTTAAAAAGTATGTCCTACGGTAGATAAATTAGAATGAATCAAGTGTAAAATTCCACGTAGGGAAACTATTTACAGCGTGAAGGAATTTTTATTGTGCCTAGGGTCGTTTTAGCAGATTTCCCTTCGGGGAAATCAGCAATTGCGGTTGTACTCATGATGGAATTTTCAAAATAGTTCTTCAAATGTCCATGGCTCCTACCTAGGAGATGACGAAATGAGGTCGTGGGGTTTAGATGGAGATTTCGAAAATCACCTCCCTCATTATGTGTCCGGTCGAAAAATTGTATAGTACCAATTATATTGCAAATATAATGTTCTGCAAATGTTGCTATGTACTTTTTTTTTTCACTTTCACTGATTATTAACCTAGATATTTGCATTTGTTTAATTTTTGGCCATCAGTAAACCAACATTCCTACTCATGTCATATTAAGAATAACCTGCTATATTATGAATCACTTTATATGAAGACTAAATACCAAATATTGTCCTCAGTGAAATTTTTCGTTTTGAAATAAAAACAAATACGTGACGCACGTAGGAAATCTGTTTAGTTAACGCAGCCCCTTCGAGACGGACCTTTAATATTAATGTTGTGTAGTAGAAATGAAAATTGCAGGCCAGAACCATAAAGAAAATCAATCGCTTATTGGGGGAGGACAGGAGGAATATTTGGACTAGATAACATACAGAAGAGGTTGTTTTACTAGCATTCGCCTACATGGTAGACAACAATGTATTTTAGCAATATATCATCAATGTATTTTAGCAATATATCATTCTGTTCTCTACTACTATCTGCATATGGTTTACTATATACAGAACGTAACAGGCAAACCTGAAACTTATGTTTCAAAAAATATAGAATGGATTAGAAGTCGTGAACTGACAAAAGTAATGAAAAGAAATATGGGTTTTGGTAAGATCTGCCGAACCTTGGAAAAGGAAGAGGTTATGAGAGAAATGTGGTGGATGGGAAATGGTTTGAAAAGGAGATAGAGCTTGCCGATCTAATGGAAGGCTCGAATCGAGTTAGGGCTAGGGAAGAGGCTGGAGTAATGAGGCATGTGGAGGGAGCGGCGATGACATCTGCCCCTGGGGTACACCCTCCATGTCTGTTATCAATTGCTGGCTCTGATAGGGAGTCGCGTGCAAGTCGCGTGTCCACTCGAGGACTCTATCCACGTGTTATTCCAGCCTACACACTTAGTTAGTATAACAATTAGTCATGGCCCGATTCGCTTTAGACTGCAAACACACGCCCGTCTGTCACAGACGTCCTTCCAGTGCATTCTTTCGAGAATAGCTATTGCTTTCATGGCTCAACTTGAAACATTTTAGGGAGAATATTTGCCACAAATGCCCAATAATCTGCCACTCAGCTTTTAGCATCATATTTTTTTATCATATTATTTTCAAGCCAGAGTGGGACTTGAGGTGTTATTTAATGAATTTCGTCACAATATAATTTCCTTTGGACAGGTGGGAATCGAACTCGCCACTCAAGGTTTATCATGTGAGCTTAAGGTCAACACTTTAACTCAAATGGCTAACCTGAGCCCCCGAAAAATTGAATCATAGCAGGTGGGAAAATGTATACCTTTTACAAATAATTACAACGTAAAACGTGCCGTTCCTAAAATAAAGGTTTGTGAATTTTTTGGCAGAAGGATGTGTCAATAAGACAAATTCACCCAATTGCAGATTTTAAGGAGGGGGGCACCGGAACTCGGGAAACACCTTTGTTAGCCAATTCTTTCTTTCTCAATCGTCCATGCACAGTGGGCACTGACGTAACGAATAGAAGCTCAGCCTCACAACTCAATAAAAGTCCGTGACGCAGGGGCTGCGTTAACTAAGCAGATTCCTACGTGCGTCACGTATTTGTTTTTATCTCAAATCCTAAAGTTTCATTGAGAACAATATTTGGTATTTAGGCTTCAAATAAAGTGTTTCATAATATAGTGAATACTATATAACGACGCATTATAACGGAGATAATAATTTTCGAAATAGTTCAGAACTGGCCGGATTTCAGCTATTAACGAACTAGATCTTTACTTTTACATATCGTGTTCAATCAAAAATTGAGACCACAGACAAATATATAAATACAGTTTTGAACGGACCTCATTTTCGTCATCTCCTCGGTAGGATGGATGGGCATTTGAGGAGATTTGTCGAAAATCGTGTCATGAGTACGAACTCAATAGCTCATTTCCCTTAGAGAAGAAAGGAATCGAGAGTGGTCCGCTCGTTTATAGCTGCTCAGATAAGTGCAAACGTACCTAATATCTCCTAAGTACTACCTACTAGGTTTTTTTAATACAAAAAATAGTAAAATAACAGATCTTGGAATATTCTGCTTGTATATTAGTAAACTTTCCCTATTTGAAATCAAATACTCAGTTTGCAGTGAAGAGTCTATTTCCCACAAATATGCTCATTCATCCTATGTCGGAAATGACAAACATAACATCAATTAAAATTTATAAATATTGGGAAATCTTTTTATTATAGGTAATTTCTGTGTCCAAGGACTTTTCGCCATTCATAATGAGAAGTTTCCAATGTAGTACTAAATTATGCCTTTATATTTATGGCAAATCAAAAGGAAAATACCTTTATTATGTAATACTTATTATTGTTATTTACCTTAGCTTTGTTGACTTAGTTAATATTCCCCTAGAACTTTCTTGGAGAATCTTTCAACGGTTCTCAATTCTAGTGGAGATAAAAACAAGAATTAAAGGGAATATAAACAAACATAAACAAAGATGTAAAAGGGACTGTGGTGCTTAGGAGAGCTAAAGTGGTCTCCATTACTAGCTATCCAGCAGTTGCTAACACAAACTAAACTCAACTAATCCTTACTTTGGAGTAAATAGCCGGCGGCGTTATCCCTTCCGCACAAACTAACTGGGGGACCAATGTCGGCCAACCTGGGTGCGCTACGACTGCAAAACAGAGAAACAAACAATAAGTACAACAGTCAAGAGAACACCAGTGAAAAAAGAATAAGAGGAAATTTACTTTTGTACTGCTTTTAATATTCTTTAGACACTCGAGTTAGGAGAACTTAATGAAAAACTCACTTAATGAAAAATAAATCTTTTTTGATATAAAAACTTTTTTTCAATAAAGGACATTTTCAATATTGAACAGTCCTTTTATATGTGAGTAATATTAAAGTCCTATGTTTCATTTCTGTAATACTCAGTGCTGATCAGTTGTTATATACATTAGAAAAATCATTTTAAAAATATGGAACGTAGTCATATCTTAAGTGCATACAAAAGCAAAGATAATAGTTAAATGAAAATTTACATGATGTCAAGATAAATCCTAAATATAGTGAACATTCCAAAATAGAAAAAGCTTTAGTCCTTGAAGAGAGGTATAAATAAGAAATTTCATATTTGATATCCCATTATTTATGTGGTACTTCTTTCCAACAAATGTAAACATTTGATAATAGTTTCTACTAGGCACAGCCGGTATTTGTTGCAGTCAACAATAAGTTGTGGTTATCATGGGAACAAACCTGGTAAGAAGAGTAGAGCAAGGACACCTCCATTCCATGAGACTAACAAACTATTAAAGAGTCAGGATGGGAAGGGAGAACTGCCATCGTGTTCTGAATCGTAGGGCAATGCCTCAGAAACTGGATAAGCCTAAATGGCTTACATATGCCCATATGGCTGGCATTATCCTATCATAATGATGGGCATTATACTATTTGACAGAGCAGCTACCCTTCTTGATGTATGTCTCAATGTTAAAACTTCTATCATCATTAGTTCTCATAACATTAAGAGAAACTTAATGACTAATTAGTTTAATGTACTTCCTTAAAGCACAATTTACAAACAATTATAGCAACTACCTAAGGTACACTAAACGTTTATAGTAATTTTTTAAATGGATCCGACTATAACTGCGGAATACAATCAAATTACAGATAGACAAATTTTTTCCACTCTCAATTTGGTAATTGGTTCTGGTTAACTCGCTTATGCATCAAAGATATTATTATTATTATTTTACATTGCTCTTGTTTTTTTGTGTACATTCAGTTATTATTGTTATTATTGTGTTTTTGTATGTACGTAAAAATATGTAACCATTTTCATAACATTCTACATACGAAATCTAAATCACTTCTGGGAGCTCAGGTTAGCCGTGTGAGTTTAAGCGTTGACCTTTATCTCACATGGTAAACCTAGAGTGGTGAGCTCGATTCTCGCCTGGGCAAAGGAAATTATTTAGTGACGAAATTCATGAAATAACATCCTAAGTCCCACCCTGGCTAGAAAAGGGTGATAACCTGTAGATAACCCGTCCCAATTAGCCTTAGTTGAAAAAAGTGGACGTTAATAAATAATAATAACATTTCTACTAGTGTTAGATCTTTTATTTAGTGGCGAGCTCAATAAATTAAATTCTTATTCGCTGGTTTGAAAAGTTTGGTAGCCTGTAGATAACGTGTCCCAAACATAGTATTATTAGCTTAAACTTGACGTTGATAAATTTATTTTTCCTAGGCCATAAAAAACAAAATGCATAAGATTTTGATACATTTAGAGTAGAATCGAAAAACGAGGTTTAAACATTCATTGATGAACTGACCATTCCCCATTATACTTATAATTGACCATTAATATTGGCAATATGGTTCTATTTTAACTCCCTAAATTTTCTCATTCATAATAGCATAATACTCTAATAATGATCTTGAATAAAATTAATTTAAAAGACTAAATAGATAATCAGTGGTTATATAAAAATGTCTTTTAATTTTTCTGACTTCTCTTAAATTTTGGTATGAATTGATATATTGCCTGATATAATGAACTGTATTAGATCGAAAGTTCATACCAAGTAAATTCTTTTATGCGCTCATGACGCACGGTAGTATTTTGACATCACGTGTTTTCTGATCTGAATCAAAATTCGTTGTACAATAGTAGTTAAGGCCAACCTATATATTTTAAGTTTTTTCTATTCTAAATAAAATTGGTTGGGGTCTTGGCCGAGGATCAGCGAGATAGGAAGAAAGAGCTATAATTATAAAAAATACATAAAGTAATTTATTTGACGACTTGCATGCGTGACTCGTTAAGGTGGTATTGCGATAACAGTGATGATGAATAAAACGGACCCAGAATTCCAAGTATGCTAAATTATAACATTTCGTGGTCATTCATTCTTACCACAACACATTTATTTTTATGAAATATTCTAAGAAACACTTAGGAATAGCTAACCTAAGATTTATTGCTGTAGGAGTCGCATTCCTTTCATTCTTTTGTTCAACTAAATAACTTATTTCAAAACAATTCACTGTACGTAGTTTATTTGTTGTTATGGAATGTTTTAGGTGAAATGTAAAAAAAAAAAAAAAGAAGAAGAAAACCTATCATTATTGAATTTTAATTAACTGTTTAAATGAAATGGTTTAAATTCAATTGCTTCCAAATTTAAAACTCAGTGCCTCCTTCAAACCAGTTCAGTATTTGATAGCTAAAGCGTCTTCTGGCTTGTGGTAAAATATAGAACTGAGTTTTCAAATTTCGCTGGACATTAGTATTTATAAGTTATATTCTCTCGTTGATTTTGACTTCATAGGTACATTAGTACACGGCACATGAAGTGTTAACCGCTCAACCAGGGAGAACTTCCATCATTAAAAGTGGTTAAGGAAATTCATTTTCTCGACTAAATATGTTTAATTCACGAGATTTAGTTCAATGAGTAATCCAACTATCTTACAGCCCACATAATACTTTAAATCTTGCATAGCTATTTCAAAAGTTGTTTCCTCAATTGTCAACGTCAACCTGCTGGCAATAAGACCAATTCATTTCTGAAACCAAAATATTTAAAAAATAAAAATTGATTAAATGCTTTTCTATTCATAGAGCCTTAAAGTTAAAAGCAATTTATTTACTAGAAGAAGAAATAAAAATTAAAAAATATCCAATTGCAGGGTACTTCCTTTCACAGCGAATATTCTTCTGAATTTACTACATTACGTACGAGAGAGAGAGAGACAGAGAGAGAGAGAGAGAGAGAGAGAGAGAGAGAGAGAGAGAGAGAGAGAGAGAGAGAGAGAGAGAGAGAGAGAGAGAGAGAGAGAGAGAGAGAGAGAGAGAGAGAGAGAGAGAGAGAGAGAGAGAGAGATAGAGAGAGAGAGAACGAACATATGATATGTTTGAAAATACTTGAAGACAAATGAAATCTGATTAATATTTTGTCCAATATTATTTCCTTCTATTTTGTTCAAAGCTTTTCCTTCTATATAATATAAAATGATAATAATAATATAAAATGTGTTCATAAAAGTGTTTTATGGAAAATATTATTTTATTGTAATTTCTAAGGGAAACCTGTAGAGGTTGTTAAGATGGGAGGGCAGTTCTAAGAGAGTGACGGGGTGTCCCCAAGTGTGTACTTAGAAGTGATTGCTCCACTTGGACCCGGCCTTCCTCCCTCCTCCATCCCTCTTTGCATTTGATAAACTAATAACCCCTCCCACTCTCTTCGACGAGCACCTCTCCTCAATTTCCCACCACTTTTTAGTCTGCCTCACATTAACATTTCGCCTTTGTACTTTGAAGTAGAGCACGGACCCTTAAGCATATATGATTATGATGATGTTTACATTTCCCCATTAATTTCTTCCCAATCCCCTGAGACGGCCTTAACACTTCGTATAATTCCAAATTGCTTATTAGCTTAGTCAAAATACATCCACCTAACTCATAAGCTGTTATTTTCAAATCTATTAAAAGCGGTGACCAAATACCAAAGTTTAATGATATAATACAATGAAATAGAAAATCAATGGTGATAAATGTGTGTGTGTGTGTGTGTATGTGTGCGCGCGCGTGAGTGTGTGTGCATGTTTGTATGTGTGATAAAGTAAGTGAGAGTATATGATTGTAAATATTTTAGATGTTAGAAATCTTCATTTTATTTTACATACTAATTTATATTTATTTGATTTTAGTTTAGTTTTTATCCATTGAAATTATATAATTGTTTACGTATTTTTATTAGTATGTGTAGTTTAGTTTAGTTTAGTTGTGTTTTGTTATATTGTTGCGTTCTGTTATTTAGTCGAGTTTTGTTATTTTTTTGCGTTCTTAGTTTGTATTATTTAATTTTTCTTGTTTCTATTTTCATTTTTGTATTTTGTTTATATAAATTGTTTTTGTTTTTTATGAGCAATATCGCCTCGCTGCGAATGCTCAAAAATAAAAAATAAAAAAAATAATGGTGATAAATATTGACAGTAAATAGTAGTTATAATATTTATGCCATTAAACTGTGTTCATGTTATTATAAATGTAATTAGTGAAGAAACGGACGAGGTGGCAGAACAGTTTGTGCCATGGCTAAAACATTTAATCATCGCCTATTGGCCTTCGGTCACAACAGATGTATACCAAGGAGAATGGCGCCGTTTAAAACGATTTTTCTGACAGTAGCCCAACAACAAAAAGAACAGAAACGAACTATTCTGAAGAGAAATAGTTTTGAGGAACTGGCACCGCCGGTGGATTTTGTTTATTAAAGTATAAAATAGTAGTTCAGAAGTATGGAATGCTAAGTTGTGTCTATAGAACTCAGTTCCGGCATAAAATCAATCAATAGAAGCTTTATCATCGAGTCTGTTTAATGACCTATTTTACTAAGTGTACGCTTGTTAATAATTCTTCAATTATTTATTTATTTCGGTGTGTCCGCAATTTTAGCGATTCGCACTGACTCATATTCTAAAAATAAAACTTGGTATAACCACCTTATTCCAAAGAAATATGTTAAAATATCTACAGTCGATAGTAGAGGGTGGTTAAGTTTTCTCCAGGGGATATTTAAGTGAATTCTTTGTCTACGGTTCCGTCAATGGGTTAAATTTGATTGAAAAGTGTTGTGTCTTGGAGGTGTTTCATGATTGTATGTGTCGTCGTGCAGTTGGTCTGAAAGGTTGGTGGGTAAGTTCTTGCCCTTTATTAGTCTGCAGTCTGTAAGTCTTTGATAGTTAGTTGTGTATTACATAGTGTACATAAAATTGCTTCATTTCTTGTCATGAGGTGTCCGTGTGTTATCCGTGAACGGCCATGCCTGAAACGAGCAAGAACTACATCTTCTCTTCTAGTGTTCTGATAACGTGACAGCTATTCACTACTTAATGTAATATCTAAATTAAAATCGAATATAACTCTACAACGGCACACAGTCAAATCAATCGACGAGGCATTGCCCATGTTTTTTTTTATTGTAAGATTCGATCCCACTGTACATTTTTATTTCATTTATATAAAAATGTTTCAAATCCCGAGAATGGAACCTACGAGTATAAGACATTGATTAATCTTATAGAAGTACATCTAGACTAATCATTTGACAAATGTCATCCATCTTTTATTCGCCTTCCTAATTTATAAATATTATAGAATATTAAACAAATTAAATACATTAAATAGATAAAATGTGATTGTAGGATTTTATTTGTAGGTAAAGGTGAAATCACTTGCGTTAAATTCTTAGTTTAACAGAGCAGGAATTTAATCAGTTTTGGAAGGATCGTTCAATCTACAAACTTTTAGGGAAATTAAAATGATAATTACCACTTGATAAAGTTAGCCCGGGGTAAAACATAAAGATAGCAGGAATTCATTTAAATGAGGCACTGATATCAGTCCAATTATATTACGTATTTTACATTCTCGTGCTCTTCTCTTTCCGTAATACAAATCATTCTGTATGTTAGAATGTGGAAAGAAAATTAATGAGTGACAAATAAGAGATTTTGAAATACTGACAAAAATAGATGTAAATTTTCAACAATCCCGATTTGTTTCGGTTACTTTCAAGGTGTTTTAATATTCGTTTTTCATTTAAATTAAAATTAGAACAAATCAATTTTTTACAAAGCAATTAATATACAAGGAATGAATTTACTATAAATTTTATACTTGAAATTTAAACATCTTGTCGGAATGATAGTTTACTTCGAGTTATATGTGTTTAATTATTAGTTTCCTTGTGCCCTAAAAGGTTTCAAATACTTTAACAATTCTGGCAAGATAAGAATAATAGTAATCGTTAATCGCTTGGAGAATCTGGGTAATTTTTTAATCTCTTAGAAAAATTATTAAACGATCTTTTAAAAATTGAATAGTGTTCTAAATCGCAAAACGCAACCCTCTACAATCAATTAACGGGCTCTACAATTAATTGAGAAGAACTAGGGTTTTGCCACAAACTGATAATTTTTGCTTCCGAAAGTAACCCAGGTCCATCGGATCTACTTCAAAACGAGCAAAATTGACTTTGTTTCCAATTTTCTAGTGGCAAGCCCTGATTACTGCTTGTTAGGAGGAACATTTTATGTTCACATTTACTTCGATACTCCAACATGTTTAGAGGCTTGCCTGCCACATTGTGTGAACACGGGAAGTATGACAAAAAGAACTAAATCTAACATCACTCCATTATTGCAGGCTGGTTCAGACAGGAATACTCTTATTGGTAGCAAAATTGTTGGTAGCCGTTTCCTTTATGAATATTGTTTTTTAATCTATTTAACTTCCAGATATTCCTGTCTGTAGATTATAAGAAAGTGTTTAATAATATATTCAAGAGATGGATACTCCATTTGTCCTTGATTAGGGAGGGGTGGATGAACTAGTAGTTGGAACACAAGACTAAGACAAGGGTTATAATGTAACCCTTGCAAGTGGTTGTAGGTAAGGGAATGGGCAGGTGTAATAACAGTTTCAAGATTAATACTAGAGCTTGTCTCCGGGGTACAGTTGTTAGTCACTCCACCCCCTTGGGCATACTAGCCCCTCTACTGTCTACTTAATGCATACCTTCCTTCTATCTCATAGTCATCTTATATATATATATATATATATATATATATATATATATATATATATATATTAGATGTAACGTAGTGTTTCACGACGAGAACAGTTGCCGGTAAAATAAAATTCAATTCATGCTAACATCTCGAGATGAGTTATCAATATCCTTAGGTATAGAATATAAATTAAGTATAATATAAAGACTCTTAGATAGTAATTTAAAGAATATTTCTCTATCACTAAGTAAACTCCTAGCTTTGAAGAAATGTATTAAGATAATATATTTGTATATTATCTCACAATCAACTGACAGATTTCCTTGAAAATTAAAAACCAAAGCCCGGCCAAAAAACACTATATATATATATATATATATATATATATATATATATATATATACACTTCCGCATGCAGAATGCTACCATAATTGAATGAAATAGCTGTGTATAGATTTTGAAAAATGTGATCAATGTATTTGGAAACTGATGAGCCACATGGAAGGATTATCTCTGATATAGACGTTCAGGTTTAAAATACGTTGGGAGTTTAATGATTTTGTCCACGTGCTGATTTCTGAAATAACTGGAAGGTTTTACCAAAGGCGTTTTGTTTATTTAATGTTATTATAATTTCGTCATAATTGATTAAATGCCTATTAGCTACTTCCATTTGTAATCAAAATATTCTTCTCCGGGAGGGGTAGAGGAGCGTCAAAAGTTTTAAATTAATTTCATCTTAATAAAACACTCAGCGAAAGTCCTTAAGAGATTCCCAACATTTCCCTTCAGACTAATTCATCTGTTAAAATAATATTAATAATAATATTAAAAAAAAATTCTAACACAACTCTTGAGGGAGAACTTTCCTAAGTTCAAACATTCTTTAGAGATAAGTCCCGCCTAAAGTATTAAAACTTAAAGAGGACTTGAGCAGGTTCCGGAGTCGCAAGCCCACCTCGTCGAGGGGAAAAGACGTGCCAGAGATAAATTAGACATATCTAATAAAAGAGAAGTATCTGGCCGTCGAGGTATGTGCAGTGAGGTGAGAGAGAGGGGAATAAGGGAGCTCGAAAAACGGGAGATCAAAGACAAGGAGACAGTAAATATGAAGGTTGTTGGGTTAAAGGGGAGGATAGAGAGAGAGAGTCTCTGTCCCATAACGGAACAAGTGGCTATAATAAACTCATGCAGAGTCAAGTTTGTCATCTCCGTCACACACACCGCCCTAGTGGGGAAAAAATGTTAAAAGGATGCCCCCATATGAGCTGGTGTTTCTTTACCCTCCATCCGCCCGGATCTCCATGCATTCTACCCATCCATATAGCCTGCCTCATCAACCCTATTCTACGCCCGAGCCTACTTATTCCATACTTATCACACTCTTATTTTGCATAAATGCACAGAGGCTATTCGACGCTGAAACCCCTAGATAAAATCGGGTAGTAATCTCTACAGAAACGTTTTTACCCTTCCTCTAATCTAAAACCTCTGGAATACAACAAATAAGTGTCGTATTGATCAAATGTCACCAACTACTATACACAATAGGGTAAATTTATTAAACATATTTAACTAAATTTTCTAAGCCACCATTATAAAAACCAAAAATAAAAAAAAAAAAACTATTTCTATAAACGAATGAACGCTGGAGAGGTACACCCAGTTATTTCAGGAATTTATTTACTATGCTCCATTAATATATGTTATAATTTACTGAACATGCTATGTACCATTAAGAATATACAGTTTACTTTCCAATTACACAAAACAATATTTTTAATAGTGGTAACTATTAAGAACAGCTGCAATAGTTCGGCTTTGCACCACTTTTGAGGAAATGAACAGTGTATTCATTCACAGATGGTTCGGAGTATTGAATTCTTTTTATAATTATGAATAATATGGTTAACACAATAATCTATGATTATGTTATATATAAACAAAGATACATGCACAAGAAACGGGTAATATAAAAATATTCTGTATAGTGTAGAATTAAGTACATAACCAATACTTTTATTATTAACATATCCCCAGCACGCCGGGTGCTCGGGTGTAAATCCTAAGCATTGAGACGGAAAAATGTAAAAATATTAACCTCCCGAAAAATGCCACCATCATTCAGACTCAAATGTATTCCCGGGCGAAGCCGGGTACCTTAGATAGAATATACATATACATATATATATATATATATATATATATATATATATATATATATATATATAAATATATATATATATAATATGTGTGTGTGTGTGTGTGTGTGTGTGTGTGTGTGTGTGTGTGTGTCTGTTTAATAAATACTTTTGACATATATATTTTTGCCGTGTTACAATGTAAAAACGTTTAATAACTTGATGAACTGTAGCATCAGTAACCAATGTTTTCATTGAATACAGGATAATACAGTTATGAGCTGTAACTTAAGTTGAATTAACTTAATGCCAAGTACATTATAGAGTATATTACTAAACTTACATAAGACTGGTTTGGAAGTCCTAAATAGAAAAACCATTATATTTTACTTCCTGTTTATTATTTGGGAAACATAATCATCAAATGCACACAAAGTATTTGTCGAATCGATTCCTGCTCTTTATTTTTTGAATAAATGTTTGAAGAGAATTAATAGAAACATGGTTGTATCTAATCCGGATCAGACTTTAAGACTAATAAGTCTTATGAACGAATTAGAGTGGCTGTTGTAAAGAAGATCAGAAAAACAAAAAAAAAAATCAGGATAATTCATTTTATTCACTTCATATTCCTTAATTCAGACAATAATTTTGAGTTGAACCCATAACTTTCGTATAACAGCGAATAAAAACATCATGGGAACATAGAGCAATTAAACGGTGTTCTCTTTTAACCAATTGAAAGTAGAGCTCATTAAAATTGCTAGATGGAAAACATATTATGACCAAAACGTTATGTTTAAAGCATAAAAGATTGTTTAGATAATTATTGATGTCGCTCTATAAAACCTTTTTCTTTACAAAAACATTGAACAATTTATGCCTTCGTTTATATATATATATATATATATATATATATATATATATATACACACACACACGCCTTCAGTGCCACAACAAATCAAAATTTCATCTATTCAAAAAATATAACTGATGTGAGTTCCTCATGTCTAAATATTTTTAAAATCTTTCAACTTAAGCAAAAGAATGAGATAGATCCTATTAAATGCCTTAAGTAGAAGTTTACATTCGGGAAATCGATATTTTATTTTTACAATTCTCAAGTTTACAAGTTTTTTAAAACCTCAAATTAAACCTAATTCTGCCCCCCCCTTTTTTTATTTTCATATGTTGTGACCCAAACAGAAATTTAAAAAATGTTATTTGTTAACGTTCACCGCTACTAAATGGGATGGTTTGTCTACAGGTTACAAGCCTTATCTAGCCAAATTCCTATTGACCTGGTGAGAATCGAACTCACGACTCTATGTTTACCAAGTAACCAATGACTTACTCACATACCTTATCTGAGGTCCAACTTGACATTATATTAACATTGGAATAAATATAGATCTATTTCGTTATTAACCAGGTTACTAGAATTTTTGGGAAAGATTTAGTATTGTTTGTTAGATTAACTCTCAATTTTATTGCTCACCTCACTGTACTTCTTGCAGTACCTTGGCTTCTGCCAACCATTCAGTGCCGTCTTAATTATGTATGTAGTATTGATTTATTAAGTTAATCGTATAAAATTCCACAGAACAATCTCCTAAATATGTAGTATTGTAAGACTAAATTCATTCCCGATTATCCTACTTTTTTGGTGGTTCTTGAATAATATACAATCTTCTGAAGAGCTCGTCAGGAAGTTGATCGAGCCCTATGGGGGAAATGAATTTTTACTAGAACGCCGAATATTGGAGGAATACTAACCACTTGGCAGTCATAACGGTGATTGTTGACCTGCAAACTTTGAATAAAACATTTATTCAAATAGGGCGACAAAAATCCTCATAAATTCCCCATTTTCTCCATTGTGCATTTCATTCTAAATCTAGGTGAGTAGCCCCTTAGTCTATTTCAATTTCTGTAATAATATTCTTGATTAATGCTTGTGATGCATTATTTCCCTAACATCCACTGCTCATGCTAATTCCTTCTTTTTAATTATACAGATGTGCTTGACGTAAAAGGCGATTCGTATTGAATAAAACATTCCATACGATGGTTTATATAATTTATTTATTCACTTACAGTTCGGGTAACTCAACTGAAGTAAAGATAATCAATCATTAATAGTAATAATTGAGACTTTTTTTTTTATCCATGCCATCCGAATTAATTACATATTTTAACATTCTGGGGTTCGACTTATTAGTTTTCCTACATTACTTGCATTTTAATCGTTATATTTAATTTTCAAGTAAGCCATTTTTACGTTATTTTAATTTTACCTTGGGCCTAAATTAAAATTATAATTCAGAAAAATCAATTAAGCTGAGTCATAATGGTTGAAAAAAAAAGAAGAAAGGAATAGTATTAATCGTTGAAAACGACAACCATAATTTACTGGGAATATATGTATATGATTATGACCTGTTTGCCTAAGTATTAATTTCAGTGCTTTACGTTTTAATAACTTCAAACATTTGTTAAAGCTGCATACCAACTAATGGATTCACAATTAGGGAGACATGACTCTTGCTATTTAAAATTATTTATTTACTTTGATAAGGCCTCTTGTCGGACCAAAAAAGCCACACATATACATGAACAAAAATTTGCCAAATATAAAATAAAATAATTTCTTTAAATTTAAAAATAATGGAGAAGAAAAAAAAAATAAGTATTTGAATTTATTAATTCGGACGGTTTCCGGAGTTGTTCCGCTACTTCTAGAGAATATTATCAAGTTCTTTATTCCTTTTTAATGAGATTTCTAACATGATTATTGTTAGAATATTCCAAGTAAGTATAACAAAAGGTTTCGGTCAGAATAATAAAATTAAGAAATCACGAAAAAAGAATAATATCTGATAATGTTTTTAGTAATAATCTGTTTCTATATATATGTAACGTTATGCGTTCACCGTCAGGATTTTGCATGATTAAGTCATAATCCAAAATTGTTGTTGTCCAGTGAGATCCAATAATCATATTTTTCATGCGATGTGAATCATATTTTTCAAAGTTGGACAAAATCAGGAATTATGTGAGTTACTGTGATTTATACACCAATTGACAAATAGTCGATGTGCATTTTCCAGCTAAACCACTGACTGGGGTGAGCCTTAACCGTATATCCCCGATGGGGTGACGCGCGATAAAAGCAACGATGATGTTGCCATGCAATATTGATGTGAATCATCTGGGGAGACTCCCTTTTCTAGGAAACCATTCGCTTGGGGGTTGTAACTCTGAATAGAAAGAGGGTGGATTTATGGGAGTGGCCAAAAGGGACTATTAGGCATCGCGGATGTCGTACTAATGGCAGGAGAACGCTGCCCGACGAGGAAGTGGGGAGCACCGTGGAAAATTTTATTACAAGGGTTTGTAAAGCCTCCCCACCCCCTCTGACCGCTCGGGAAAGCAGTTTTAATTAACGAAATCAGTGAGCGGCGATCCGCGAACAATCGGATGACTGACGGCTCCTCAATATTTAAGAGGGTTCAGTTTTAATATCGAAACAGAGGGTTACTGTATGCAAGGGCCTACGCCATATTAATATCCACCCTCACTCACATCTATTGGTGTACCCGGGGGTAACTCTTCCATTCAAATAATTGTCTTAATTAGTAACGTAAATAAATAGTTTTATTTGTCTTCCAAGTTAAATTTGTGGATTTGGTTACGTTTTCAGCTTCAGTCAAATAATGTGAGTAAGACTTCAAAACTCCAGACCGTACTCATTTATTTAAACCATTTGGTTTATCGTTTTTGTATGATGTACATAATCTAATACCATAAGCTTTCTCCAAAAATAAAAAAAGTACCATTAAGTATAGAAAGTAGGACTTGTGGAGTATTCATTTAAATTGATAGTGATTAGTCATCCGATGCAGCATCATACAAGTGAATTGATTGAAGTTCTTCTACATTTGTATTTGTTCGTATAATATTGAAAACTAAACCGTGCGACTGGGGCTGCGTCAACGTAGCACATTTCCCTCGTGCTGGAATGACGCTCTGGTGTTCTCATCTCATCTCTTTTTCATTTTTTCCCTAGATAATAACCTATATATAAATAAAAATTGAAATGAAATTTGAACTTGACATGTTTAGTGATTTAAAGTGAAATTGTGAAGGGTAGTAGTGGGGGTTTCCAGAAGGCTGATAACGTCAAAATGAAATATGTATAGAATAGAAATATGTATAAATCATGTATAGAAATATAATCATAGAAAATTATTAAATAATGTTGGAAGGATGAAATATATATTAAATATAAAATATATATTAAATAACATCCCCTTTGCCTGCAAATCAAAACCATTCAAAGCAAGCAAACGCTTAATAATTCTAAATTTACTTTTCCTATCCAGTACATTCGCGTTAGTTAGAATATATAAAACGTTTGAAAATTCAATTCACGTTAAATACTTTGTAAAGCTTAAATTGAGTAAACGTGAAACGTTATACACAAGTGTTGCTAAATTAAAAATATTCCTTTGCAGGAACGCAATTCAGAAATTGTTTTGTAATTTCAGGTTTGTTCCCTGCGAATGACAGCAAATATATGAGACAGAGAGAAAGAAAAGCGAAAATTAATAAGTACCTATTAAAGTGCCCTTTGTGCCGGTATATTGAAATACATTTTACAGTGACTAGAACAACCCTGTCGTGTAGGTTCTGCTTTTTTTTTTTTTTTTTTTTTTTTTTTTTTTTTTTTTTTTTTTTAAACTCTGGAATTTTTAAGTAATAAAGTTTTGTATCAATTTCAACTTTCAACTTGTCCTCGCTTTTAGGGAAAGGACACGCATGGTTTCACAGAAATAATATTGTGATATTCTTTCAAAGGGAACATAAAAGGTCTTGGAAATGAGGCTGGGAATGTCGTTAAGGAGAAATCAGCCTTCTTTCAATATGTGTTAAATGGAGCGAAAGCAATACGACCTTTAATAGGTGATTTATATGAATTTATTTTCCTTTTTCTGTATTATTCTTATTACGTTTCCCTTTAAAAACGTCCTAACTCGTGAAAACTATATAACATATTTTATTCAGATCTTTAAAGTAAAAACTTTTACAAGCATGGGAATTATAAATAGGATATCAAAGTGCTCACGACAGAGCACGCAGATTTGGGCACTAATAGACTTATATACCAGCAGTGCAGCACTGCATAGGAAAATCTTCCAAAATCTGCATCAATATCTCAACTACCACATGGTGAAGCCGGTTGTAACATCGGGAAAATATATTAGTAGATCGCCTTCTGGTTGCCTGGACCCAAGCGGAGTTCTGAAGCAATAATCATTAAATAAAAACTCAACTGAATATCAAATCTAAAGTGTTTCTATCTAAGTATCTAAAAATATAAACAGCCAAAAGTAGCATCAGCAATATGTATAATTCATACTGAAATTGGTGAACCAATAATTTTAATAACATTAATATATAAGACGTATACTTTAACCGGTAATATTTGAAATAAAACTTAAAAAATAAATCCTTAATTACAAATACATACTAGCAATAGAAGGCCTTGAAAAAAATTCCATTTAAATTTCCGATTTTTTTTTTTTTTTACTTTTAGTTATAGCTTCCAAAAACATTGGGAAAACCTAATTTAAAACCAAATAAACAATAACATTGTTATTCACATGCTAGCTTCATACTCTTGGGATTTAATTAGTCTTCAAAAATGCTTTATGAAAACTCCTCATTAAGGGTAATGATTGTCAATGGATTGTACTCCACTCTAGAATAAGCAACAGAACTGAGTAAATGATATTTTTAGACAGTACGTAAATAATGATAACAATACCTCCCACAATTATTCTCTTAATTAACATAAAATTCTAAAGTTGTTTATACCAGGAAGAAAACCTTCTTCACAGGGAAGTTAGCTGTGATGTTTTGCTAAAACTCCTTTTCCTCGAATCACCCTCCCCTCCCCTCCGCCCTCCGTGTATATGCTATGTTATTACACCTCGAACGGTCGAGGCGGCGAAATTGAATTGTACAGACAGCTATTCTCGTGTTGTGTAGGGAGTATTATTTTTGGCCGGAATTTGTTCCATTTCTGGCCTTCCCCTGCCTTTTTCACCCTGTTTTTGTTGTATCGCCCCCTGGAGCACTCGCACACGCGCCACAGCCACCCCTCTTCATTCTTACTAAGGTTTTTTCAGACCTCGCCCAAACCGTAGCTCAGTATTTTCGTAGATCCGGGGGTTTCCTTTTTAAACATTTAAAGTAATGACCGTGCTTCGGGAGGGGCTTGGTATATTATGAAATGTTAAAGAGCACTCTCTGACCATGATCTCTGGTGAGTCAGTGCCCTTGGGGTTTGGGAGAAAACCTGTTACATTACACCCTAGCAATATTGCACACATTCCCATGAGTCCCTATCTTATAGTCCTGCTCACATTCAGCAAGTTAGTGTTCAATCATTGCTATTAGGTGCTTCGCTACTCATACTGCCCTTGGTGGTCTGTAATAAGAATACACACACACACACACACACACACACACACACACACACAAACACACGCACGCACGCACACGCACCCACAAACACACACACACAAACACACGCACCCACAAACACACACACACACACACACACACACACACACACACACACACACACACATATATATATATATATATATATATATATATATATATATACTATTTCGGTTGAATTGTAGACCTTAGAGATGTTTAGCCGCCCCCACGCGGAACAACTGGAGGGATTCGTGATCAGAGTTTTACATAGAGACTAATCATCTCGATATTCAGTCCCCGTAACCAAGGAGGACCTGAAATAACAATAATTAACTCGGCTAACTAACATCTTGCAGATTGTAAGTATTTTGTTAACCACATTCTAGTCGGAGAAAATTATGTATATTGATCATTTGATGTTTTCGGTTTTTATGTACTCATGTAAAATTGAAACAAGTTTTTTTTTTTGTAATAAATTTTTCTTTGAAGGGATTATATAATAAATATGAAAAGATCAACTAATTTACCAACATAACTTTCTGACTACTTCAATATTTAGAACCAAAATAATGCTAAATCTATATTAAATATAATATATATAAATATATTAAATATAATATAACATTAGGTAATTGGGATTTTCTAAGATTGTTCTAGTACTCTTTTTCACTTTTGTTACTGATTATTGTTCGCAAGAATGTTTCAGTTTTCCTAATTAAGAATAAATTTGCAGAATGACAGTTACTGAGCCCCTAACATTTTCCTGCAGTCATAAAATACAATTTAAAAATAGACATTAATTCCTGTTTTTTTCTCGAAACAGATGAACTGTTAGTTGTATTATTCAGCCCACTGAAGTCATTGAAAACCACCATCAGGACTCAAAAATATTATAAATCAATAAATATACAAAATTAGGCAATAAGGCTGCCATTGGAATCCTTCTATTCTAAAGCAACTAGTGGCATTTAAATAAAGCACTTCAGATACACATGCACTTTTATTCCATATTTAAAAAAAAGGATCCCGCCTAAAATGTCAATATGGAACTCTTTTCTTGATGCTTCCTTCTCTATTTACTGTTCGTACATGTTTTATATTTTGGAGTGTAATTGTCTGAGCATCAACACGCAAGTCTTCCTTTTACAGCACCCTCCCCCCCACCCAATAGCTCAGCTTAAAGAATTCCATAGAGACATCACCTCAGTCATACAATTATGGAAGACCGTTGTATCAATCGTTATCAAGCCTTGCGTATTGTCTGAAATAATTAATTTAAAGCCGACAGCCATTTGCAATTATGATAGAGTGCTGATTGGACGGAGTGTGGAGGGTTGCTGATCAATATTGAATGGGGTGGCTCAACAAAATCTAGCGCGGCCAGGAATTTTGTCATTATCCAGTGTCCTCCTCGGCTCCAAGTCACCCTCATCAAAATTATAATGAGAATTAATAGATTGAACGAAGAACATTTGATTGACGATAAATCATACTTCCATTCATCAAGTTTAGAAAATTTAATTGTTTCGCAATTCTGTGAATAAGACTTTATATCTTGAAGAGGTCAGGTGGAAAATAGCAAGTTCCTTCTTGTTCAAATTGAAAAAGACCAAAGCCTGAAATATCTAATACTAATGACTAAGTGTTTTCCAAAAGCCAAAATGTCCGTCACGCAGTGGCTGCGTAAACTAAGATTTCCCTCGTGAAGTTTAACAATAGATAAACTACATACTGCTAACACAACGCCACCTTGAATATTAAGTGAATAAATACAAACGGTAATAAGAAATCTTCCCCTCCATGCGGGAAGCGTCTGAAATGTAAACAAACAGATCGGCCAACCCGACTCTCCCTGGAATGAAAAACAATTACTGAAATATATCAAAATATAACTTATTAACTTGATTAAAAACTATTTACTATATCTAATACTGCACATTATAATGAATCAGAAGAATTTTTATCTCAATCAATCAAATTTAAGTAGTCCAAAAACTTAAGACGGGGGGTGCACCAGAACATATTTGCTTGTAAGTCGTATAATAAAGTTCTCTTGAAAACAATATTTGGTATTTAAGGTTCGAATAATGTGGTTTATTACATAATCGAGTATTGTTATTTTAATCTGAGTAGAAGTTGGGGTTTGCTAAAGTCTGAAAACTATAAAATCCAAATATCTCGGTTAATATTCAAGATACAGAAAATATGTTTAAAACAATTTTTATAAATCATTTAGTTTTCAATAACATTGGTACTATACAATTTTTCTATCCGACTTATAGTAACGGAGATATTACGAATTTTCAATATTCCCTCTCCCCACGGTCCGATTTCAGCTATTAACGAACTTGATCTTCTTTTTTACATAAAACTATTAAATATGGAGTTTGGTAACGATCAAACAAAAATTGCAACCGCTAGAGCGTTAACAGACAAATATATATATATATATATATATATATATATATATATATATATATATATATATATATTTTATGAATGCACCTCATTTTCGTCATCTCCTGGGTAGGACCGATGGACATTTGAGGAAATTTTTTAAAGCTCGCGTCATGAGTACGACCTCAATAGCTGATTATCCTTAAGGGAAATCTGCTAATAATCCTAGAAACAGGGAAAATGATAAAATTCAATGTACGGCCTCGAGCTGATTCAGCCTCAGTGAAAAAGTCATAACTATTCCTTGATGATGATAAAGAGTATCTCATCAGTTGGTCCCATCGCAAAAAAAACACTCATTAAAAGAATTGAAATGGTAATCCCAATTTCTCACGCGCAATTATGACACACAGAAATTGTCAAATTGTGTTATATTTATTATTTATTTCAGGGTTTGAGCTAAGTCTAGATATAATAATAGTTACATATTCTGTGGATAGGATATTTTTTTATATTCTTTCCAATTGTTTCTACAGCGTTTAATTTACTCTCTTTTAATTAAGTTTTATTGGTTTTATTCCAGAATAATTTTAAATATTCTCTTTTCTATAGGGAAACTTACTTAAGAATGAAACTTCCATCCCATTGCATTTAAGGAATGTGTTATTGAAAAGTAAAACTTGAATAAAATAATAAAACCATGAATCGTGAACGTATAAATAAAATTTGTCACTACAGAAGAATCCATTCTCATATTTCAGTATACGCTATACAAATATTTCTCGTAAGTGGATGTTATAGAACGAATTCGAGACATTTAACAGCCTGTTATCTTTATGCCAATAAAAATGAATTGCCCCATAAAAGAAAGGAACCCACGTTTTTATCCTTTTAGGATTCTCTCCTAAATCCATTCTCCACGTGTTACTTTTTTGGTGGGGAGATGTATGTTTTCATGGACTTGCTACAACAAATCAATTACTGATACATACTCGTATACATAATTCGTTTTATTTTGTGTTTTGTAATAAAATGATTATTCCTTCTTCCTATTTCTTTCTTTAAACATAAATGCTCATTTTCCAACTAAAATTTAATATAAAATCGTAAGAGTTAATCCGTGTTTAAATAAATGTTAGACGTGTTTCCTAACTTCTTAATAAGAACTATTCTTAATACAAAAAAAAAGTTGAGCTACAGGTTGTCAGTTATTTTCTAAAGCCAGGCAGTGGTTTTTTTAAGTTATACGGTTCGGTTAAAAGGCTTTGTAAAAGAGTTTCTTAGTAAAAATGTTTTAATTTTCTAGTTATAAACTGCAAGCAGCTCACAGCAGAAAAGAACATAACTAAATAGTTTTAAATTGAGACATTAGTCTGAGGCATTAAGCTCATTGGATGGGTTTGGTGGATAGTGGTGGGTTTTGTTGAATTATATTCTCACCAAGGAGAAAATGCATTGCGTTCGTGTGACAGTTAATTTTC
Source organism: Riptortus pedestris (assembly GCA_019009955.1). Taxonomy (NCBI): domain Eukaryota; kingdom Metazoa; phylum Arthropoda; class Insecta; order Hemiptera; family Alydidae; genus Riptortus; species Riptortus pedestris. Next base: position 149,685,287 of record CM032228.1, on the reverse strand, counting down.
TTATAACGACAATATATCGTGACCAGTGTATTCTCCGGCTTTCTGTGGAGCTCGCGACACCAAGGTTCAAAGCCCCAACTGCTCGTTTATGATTCCACAAGGTAAACAAAAAACTGGTCAATTTCAAATATCTTAAAAGAACTAAAACCACGAATGTCAACGAGTATTCGCTTGCAGACAGTAGTGATGTAAATCAGCGTAAATTAGGACTTTTAATTTTTTAACCCTTATTTGATTATTCGTCAGAAACGACACAGAAATATTAGTCATACAGGCTAATGTTGGAATTTGTAGTTATTATTTTTCATATATTTACAATGAATTTAAGACTGGATATTTAAATTATTTTTACAGTTACACTAAAATGCTCAAAGAATTATGCCAACCAAAGTTAGGCGTGGTAGTGGCATAGGGTGCTATCGATGTACTCAAAAGTGTGGGTGAGATACCTAAACTATTGCGGAAAGAAACCCTTAATTCACCTGTGAAAAGTATTGGAAAGCAATACGAAAAATGCTTGCTGCTTTTATCGCTTCTACTCGGAAAAAGAAGAAGTGGTGAGAATACAAGTCGAAAAAAGACAAGGGCACATGAAGTTAATTTCGGTTTGGAAGCCTCGAGGTTCTGCAAGGGAGATTTACTTAGATAAGTGAGTTCTATCTGGACCAGCTGAGTATTGTACCAGGTCGGAGATTTTGTTTACCCTTCGTTTTAATGGTAATTACTAAGGATATCATACAGGAAGTTGCGCTACCCGATGAACACGAGTTTACTGAAATAGTCGTGCTTCCTGAAAATAACAAATCTTTTATTGCAAGATCTTGTTTTTGATTTGTTGTTGGTTAATGAATAATAGAGTGATAGTATACTGGGTCAAGTGCAAAAATCGTGTTCCGCTATGAATAATCGACTGCTATTCACCTCTAATAAGCAAACGCTTGCGAAGGAATATGAATGCAATGCAGATGCTCTTTTCTCTTTAACTTCATACTACTATAGTCAAATTTTCTTTATCCATTGCAGTGAGTAGTAACACCCAACAATCCTATTGTCTCGCGAGAATGACTCAAAAACACATTTGTTGCAAGGCCAAAACCAGAGTTGAGGTTTACACTGGGTTAAGACAATTTGACATATTATCACATGTACTATTTATCTTTATCATCGAAATATTAATCTGAAAAATAAAGGAGTGTCCTGATGGTACTATATACAGTGGTATGACACAACAATGCCTGTGCTGATCAATAGTAGGAATACGGCAGCAATGGCTGGAATGAGGAGGCTGTGGGCTTGAAATAAGTAGGGAGAAAAGGAAGTTATATGAGAGCCTCCTGTCTGGATGATTCGGAACAGTTCACTTTTACTATTTCATAAGTTTTGACTTTTAGGCTAGGTTCCGAAAAGTATAACAACAGTTGACTCTCAGGGCCTCCTCAATAAAAAAATATTAATGTAATTAATGCAGTGACAAATCTCATTAGGAGAAGACTGTATACTACTCAAATTATAATTGTGTAATCCTTTATCTTAAAATTTATTGCATTACCGGCGAATTCTTCATTACAATAACAATTTGTTTTTGGAATGATATGAATTAATCGAAAAATTGAGATGAATATATTCTGACAACGTTTTTGCATACTTCCATGCATCGTTAGTATAGCTCTAGTGTAAAATATGGTGTCTTCCATTACTGATATAGGGAACATATGAGGACATATGTTCCGAATTCGAGCTGCGAATCCCATTAATTGTGTAACCTGGATAATGAGCAATAATATCTTTCTAAAACGATAGCGACATTATCTATTTAGGGGTAGTTTTTTTAATACCCTCTCTTAAGTTATATAGCGTTGATTATAATTGATGGCGGCACACTCTAATGATATTTATTGCTGTGTTCTAGCATCTTTTAAATTTACGCTGTGCGTTTGAGTTGAGCAAAGTCCTCATCTGTTGACATAGGAGAGAGATATTATGTATAATTTAGGCTATTGTTTGGTCAGACATCAAGTTATTGTCCAATGATTTATGACTCGCCCGCTCGTTCTATATTCCTACCCTGAGCATTATTAATACAGTACGGGTTCCTTGTTGATTCTCTTTGTTATAGTTATGTTGATCTGATACAACATTTCCTCTTTAAATCGCCTGTAGCGGTGTCATAATACATATCTTAATATGATGAGGTAAATCATTTAAGAGGCTGCATGAAAATAATTCTTAGTTTTTTTTTAACATTCAATTTTTGGATATTATTGTATTTTTGCTTCTAGTGCCGAAACAGGCTGCAAAAACAAGATGATCGGCGTACGTAAACCAGGACAAGTGAACATTCAGAGTTTTCCTATACTCGGCAAACGAAATATATCAATTTAAAATATATTACCAAATTTAAATAACGTTTTAAATTAAACTTGTATTTTTCAAATTATACGAATCAGAGAAGGAGAAACGGTCGATAATTAGTAGAAACGATTGTCCATTCTTTACTTGTTTTACAAACTTGAATTCATTGTTCTTCAAATGCTTTAAGGTTCTGGTGTTGAATTTCATTTTTATGGATGAATGAAATGCTCGCTGAACGCATAAACTTTTTACTTGGGAAGTTCTTTCACCGCTTACTGACACATATTCAGTCCAGAGGTAAAACTTGAGTTCGGTACATAAGCCGGGACTGAAGGTGTACCTAAATTATAAATGCTAGCCTTGATCTTAGATTTCGTTATTTCACACTGCTAAGCTTGATATTTTAATTCAAAAGGTCTTATCCTGTGTAATCCTCTTGATGCATTTTTCAGGACGACTCAAATATATTCTTCTCGCACTTTTCTGCTGTATATGCAATAACCATTTTTAAGTCTGACTTTTCGAGGTAATATAAAAATATTAATTCAAAGCTAAACTGAGTTATAAGGTCTTAGAAAATTCTTTGTAGCGCATTTTGTTATTATTTTGTTATAGATTAAAATTAAACTGAATTTTGGATTCCATATTAATTAACTTTTTCCTTTAAAGTGTATGAAGTGTCTTTAATCTATTATTTAAAATCCAGTTCCAAGTTCTACTTTTTGGCTTTCCCTTATAGAAATATAATTTTTCTAATCAAAACTCAATGAGACATCCGTTATATCTCTTATTATCGTATTAAGAAAAAATAAATATGACATAACTGCTAAAATTTGTCACTACATTTATCTTATTTTTTTTTTAAAGAAAAAGAAAAGAAGTAAATCCCTGGGGGTTGTATATAGGTAAGAGGGTGACATAATAGCCGGTGGCTGCGTGTCATGCATAATATATAATAGAGAGCCTCCGTGGGAAAATCTCGTTAGATTCTTGTGCCGTAGGGCGGGGTGTTGGCGAATAATCCCTACCGTCGCACCGATCTATCAAAGGAGCCGAATATGGGGATCTGATAAGTTATCCAATCCCGCCAACACACACAGCCCCCATACACTCTTTCTCTCTCTCACTCTCACCCTGTCTCTCTCACTCCCACCCCCCTCTCTCACCCTTCCTCTCTCTCTCACCCTCCCTCTCTCTCTTTTTTAACATATTCCCCATCCTATCCTCATTGACATCTTCACGTCGCAATGCACAATCCTTTCTCGCAGCTGACGTTTAAATTCCCGCTCGATTCTTTTTTTATATATCCAGATTGCTTTATCCGAATGTTGTGTCGTGCCCTAAAAGAGATAGCAAACCTTCCATATATTTATTTCCTTTTTTTTTCTTTTTCACAATACGATAAACCAATTTTTGTTACATCAGACCAACCTCTTAGAAGAAAAGATTGTACCTATTAATAGATTTATATGCTAATATAAGAATTATAAAACACCTTTTAACTTAATATTAAAAATAATTGTCGTATTTTTGTTCTGTACTTGATCCGACTTCACCACTGAAGATCCTATTTTAAATAATGGGTAAAATTAATTAAAACCACATACAAATTTCATTTCACATTTATTTCATGCACTCTAACCATAACAAATAGATTCACACCACCATAAATAGATGGAATATTCCATTCTAGATCCTGATAGTGGGGCACTTCATCCCAGCATCTACCCACCTGGCTAATGGTAAGTCTGGTTACAAATGTCAGATTAATTAGGTTTAGTTCAAAATCAATTTTATTCGAGCTTTTCAGCTTCTTTCAAAGAAGAACATATATTCCAGAAATGTTGTATGCTATAGGGTTTCCTGTAGCTCATTTACAGTATAGGTCTTTTGATTGGAGACAGACTGCTCAAATGTATAGTAATGCATATTATACGAAATAACATGAAAATTATATTTTAAATATACTAATATATTAATAAAAATTACGGTGCTAATTAAACGAGTTCTAAAACCCCTTTGTTTTCCTATTTCGTGAAATTACACTAATAATAAAGTAACTTAATATGAATAATACTTCCTAATTTTTATAATGATAATTTAATGTCGTCCATGAATTGTAATTTGTTACCAAAGGATTTGTGTCTATTGCTCTCTGGAGTTCAGGTTATTCATGTGTGTAAATAGACTTGGTAACTAGGAAGAGTGGTTTTTAGACTACCAGTGATAGTTAATAGTGAATTAAGCAGTACAAAATCACCAAACGAAATCTTTCCACCTAACCACATAGGCTAGAAAATGGTGGTAACATGTAAATAACTTCACCCCAGGTTTTGTGGTCATTGCTAACATTTACTATCTGACAGGAAAATTAACATCTCTAAAGTTTTATTACTTCATTGTATTCTTTCTCGTGAGATCCTAATATATATGTATCAATACTTTCCAAAAACTTCTGTTTCGCTTAGATTTTTCATAAAGAAAAGTTTGACTTAGAAATGAAACGGGAGGTTGAAAATATTGCTAAAGTTATAGCTTTCGAAGTCATTGTTTGAACAACAATACAAATATCTTGATTTTTCTTTAATACGCCATATTTAACTTTTCAATTGGTTTTGTGACTAACTTGATTATTGAAGTACGGCCAAACTACCATAAATCTTTGATTACTTTTTCTATTTATTATAATGCACTCATATCGTTCATTAGCATGATATAATAGTGGCATGTTGTAAATTCCCAGTTTCCACCTTGATAACGAGAAACAACCGATGTAGTATATGGATAGAGGCAGTATATTTCCCTCCTTATTTACCCTTATGTAATATATGCAAATGCATGCAGCCCCTACATACACATGAAGATATCCAACCAGAATCATATCTAACTTAATTTATGTTCTCTCTCCTCAAATTCAATGGAAAAGACGAGATTTACTCTAGTGAAATGTCTAGAAAGCTCATAATTTTTATAAATAAATAAAAACCCCAAACACGTACTAATTTAAAAAGAATAAAAGACCTTAAAGGGGAAAAGAAACAGTTAATATATCGTGAAAATTATTATTCTGTGATTAATTACGTGTATATATCACAGTGTATATATGAGCTTTCGCCAGATGAAAACTAATACGTCCTTCTTTTGAGGCTAACTGAATTTCGCTAATTAGCAAAATAGTCGTTCTACTTAGATTGCTAATTATTCCCATGGATCAGCTCATCCTGACGAACCCTTCACAACAAAGTGATTAACATCTACACGTGTAAGTTAGGACTATGAGACAGACAGTAGAGCCGCACCTGACTCTGATACAGGTGGATGGAGTAAGGGTCGTGATGCAGACAGCGTGACGCCAAGTACCCCTGATGGGTTGAACCATCCTTCATGCAGCCCCTCCACCTGTCCCCTACCTAATCCAAATCCTCATTTCGTCCTATTGTGATGCACGCACTCAGCTGCACCCCACCCCCTCTCTCCAACTCTCTTCTTTTTAAACGTTAAGCCCATAAATTAAACCGTTTCAAGAGGGCATATTAACCCAGCCATAGGACTTTAGGGGAGTCGTATATTTCTTTAACATCCTGAATGATTTATATTATTTTTCTTTAATGATTTGAGGGGGGGGGAATTAAGCAACATTTTAATATTAGATTGAAAACAGTCATGAGAATCATAAAGTAAAACAACAAATATTAGATTAAAATGTCTGCACTCGCTAAATTGCTTAGGCTAATTGATTACAATAAACTAGTTATACTCAAGCGTGGGCATGAAAATTAATCAGTTCAAACCGTACATATTTTTAAAATTCCCTAATGACAGTAACTAACGTCGTTCAGAAAAAATGTATTGTGAATGCCTCATTTTAGAGAAATAAGTAAATGTAAAATAATACTACAACCATTGAAGTGTACTCGTATTCTTCATTATCAGCAAAAATATTTACAAGCTCTCTAAATCCATGTGAAATATACTAAAGCTCCAGTAATAATGGTATTCTGGGGAATTTAAAATGAATTTTTTACGGAATTTAATTTGTTTTTAAGTGAGATTTTATGCAGACATGCAGTTATATTTCGGCTTTCAAATGTTTGTTTATTTTTTTTTTTTTGAACGAATATGTGAATCCTCAGATGAACACCGAACATAATATGTCTATTGCTTCCGTGATATCCACCAAGCAATTTTGTCTAAAAACCATTCCCGGAATTCCACACGGTTTTCAGTGTAGGACGTTTATGATGGGCGTATAGGGTGGGTGACTATCGTGGTAGACGTATAAGATGAGTGACTATCATGATAGGAGTATAAGGTGGGTGACTATCATGATAGGAGTATAAGGTGGGTGACTATCATGATAGGAGTATAAGGCGGGTGACTACCATGATAGGAGTATAAGGCGGGTGACTACCATAATAGGAGTATAAGGCGGGTGACTATCATGATAGGAGTATAAGGCGGGTGACTATCATGATAGGAGTATAAGGCGGGTGACTATCATGATAGAAGTATAAGGCGGGTGACTATCATGATAGGAGTATAAGGTGGGTGACTATCATGATAGGAGTATAAGGCGGGTGACTATCATTATAGGAGTATAAGGCGGGTGACTATCAAAAGCTTAAATACTATGAAATGAGCGATTGATAGTTACTTAAAATTAGAAGCAAACGGAGCCTTGGTCAACAGTTTGAATTACCTATGTCTGTCGGAGGAAATAGTCCAATGAACCCTATTGTATAATTAAAAGGCTTTTAGTGCATTTCATAACAACAAAATCAATGAAATAAACACAGAAACTTTTTAATAACTACTGATAATAAAATGAAAACAAAAAGAAATCGAACCGCAATCTTAAATTTGATTTGAAATCAAAATACTACTTCTGACTGTACGATACTGTAGTTGACTTATTAAAGTCACTAAAGGCGTTCTACATCACTATTTTTGTTTCCTTTGATGACTGAGTTGACACTGGCAATGCAACATCGAAGCCTTCTTCATCACTTAGGTAAAGAAAATTTAGTTAGGTGTTCTAAGCATTGTAGAAAATACTATTTTTACTGACTCCTGCGTCATAATAACTTACCAACGATGATGTTCTTATTCAGGGGAAGCATGTTTGTGAAGTTCTGACCGAATGTCTATCGCCTCAATCCAGCTCCATACTTTGGGCTAACTGTTCTCTTACGCCTGACAGCGACTATCATCATAATTACAAAATGATTGTAGAGCAGTTATATTTAAAAAAATACTGATGTTTCGTTTATCAAATTATTAGACAAGTCTGTTTTGCAATCATTAGCAAATTTATTGTCTTTCTCAAGACCTAAAAATATAGGACAAAAACATCAAACATTGAAAAAATTAAGGTATAATTAAAATGTAATGAATTAAGAGAAAAAGATAATCGCTATTACATTTCAGTATAAGCATTTTACGACCTGAATTTGTTTCCCAAGATGCATAATCTTAATAATTACAGCATACATTGGATAAATTAAGTCAGCATTAGTATATTTATACTGTTTTATCTCCTTCCTTCTCCCTTCTCCTCTTTACAGTTACAAGAGACCATTTTGTGGAAGTTATTGTGTTTACGTTGTAGAGCAATATTTTCTTGTATATTGCTTTTACAGAAAGAGAAAATACATATAAATGGAAAGTGTATGAGACCGGACTTGCTGTTTCTTTGAGTAGCTCTTCTTTGGCCATTCCTTTAAAAACTTTTTCTTTAGTTCCAAGTTCTCTGTTGAGCAAGCTCTTTTATTTCCCTCTCTCTCTCTCTCTCTCTCTCTCTCTCTCTCTCTCTCTCCCTCTCCTCGCCCTTCACCTTCTACCCTCCCCGTGCTTGCTATAAAGTTTAAAGAAACGTAAGGATTCTTTTATCACCGCCTTAGGGGGAGGGAAGGCATTTGATGGGAAAGAAGTAAATTAAAAAGAAGTTGTAAACAGAGGATTGGCAGGCCGATAGAAGCTATGAGGTATTAGTCCCCTCCTCTTCGGTTCCTCTTCAAACAGAGATAACTCCAAGCACGGCTTCTGTCAGCACCCTTTCCGCTGATGCCGCACTCTTTAGAGAAACTTCATTACTACCATCATGCTCCATTTCATACCTTAACTATTTATTACAAGTATTTAATACAAAGACTTCCACTTCCCCCTAACAAGTCAACAAGGAAAATGTCAAATTTAATCTGCATGGACAGATATTTGGGAATTCATTAAACCGAGGATTCACTTGGATTATAATTGTTATTGTAAAAATTGTATTAAAATTATTGTTTTTATATTACATTCAGTCAAGCTTTGTTCACACTAGTTCAGTTTGAGACTTTGTCTTATAATAATATAATGTTAAAGACAATAAGACCTGCTTTTATGAGAACCAAGTAGAGTACTTATTTCAGAAATACTACAAATTATTCGACGTAAATAATCCAACTATAGCAGAAATAATTATATTATTTTGAGGTAAAAAGGGAGGGGGTTCAGTAATGCCACAACAATGCAGGAAATGTATCAAACTGACCACTTCACCGTCCAATTAGCCGTGTGCAAGTTGTTAGTCCTATATGGTCTGTTGGGGAATTTTTTTTTGGTTATTTACAATGGGATGGTTGATGTTTTGTTCACACCATTAAAGCTTTAGGTTTAGTAGTAAGTTTTAGGACCTTGAATCAGGTATTCGTGAAAAGAATCGCCTCTATGAACGTTTTGGAAATAGTAAACTGTGAAAACAAGGATCCCTGCCGATTCTAGTTGCCATATAATTGATTCTTTATGTTTAATTGAAAGTATTAGAAGGTGACTTTAAAGTTAATAACGCATTCATAATAATTTCTTCAATTAATGAATTTATCATGAGAATTGGTGCAACTTGGGTAAGGTATGTAGGTACGCAATAGTTAAAATGTAAAAACCTTATCATTAAATAGCTTTTCTTTCTAACCTATTAATTTACGATAACAAACAAAAAAAAACAATACTTTTGGGGGATTACACAGGCAACAAAAATATGCATTTTGTTCATTTTACTAGAGTCTGTGCACCATGAGGATTTTAGAAAACTGAAGTTCGCTCATCAATTAGCAGTTTAATTTCCTTCGCAAAACTCTGACATTTTCATTGGACTCATTAACCATAAAGTAAAAGTAAAAAATCGACACTCCGAACTGAGTTCATCAACATTTTGTTCCAAAATCAGAATTATTGTCAGTGTCACATAAAGATCTTATTGATGTGATGAGGGTTTTTTAGTTATCAGGATTTTCAAATTTATCGTTCTGCTTTATAATTTAATTGACTACAAGCTGAGCAATTGGTTCAGGGTAGCTTCATCTCAAAGAGAAAAAATATTATGAGGTGTAAAAAAGAAGATGGACATTTGATGAAATTTTTGGAAATCGCGCCATGAGTACGATCTCAGTAGTTGGTTTCCCTAAAGGGAAATCTGCTAAAACAAAGGTTCATTGTTGGACATTGCATTACCAATGGAAACTAGGTCTTCCCACTCATAGGCATTTCCCAACCAGAAATTCTATAGTTGTGTCTTTTATTATTGTAAATTTACATATATAACTCAACGCTTTCCTAATATATATAAAAAAATGTATTCTCTATCTTTGCACTCTTAATCTGTATATATGTAAGTAATGGAATGACTATGAAGTTAATTAACATAGACGTTCAAAAGCACAGTAGTTTTTATTTTCGGGCACTAGTAGAGAGAATAAATCATTTAGGTGATTTAACTCCCTGCCATGGATTCTTAAATATAAGTAAAGTAATAGTAAGAGGACCTACTCGAAATCTATAGCCATACAGTTATTTGATATGGCATCAATTTTTTTTTAATTCATTACTGCCTTATTTATGAAGTAGTTTTGAGAGTAAAAGAAAAAAAGGTATGAAATATGTTTGTGTCCTTGCAATTGAGTTGTCGATAGGTTGGTGTAGAAATAAATTTATTTTAACATTGTGCTACCTAAATTCCCTTCGCCTAATTCATTGTTTATACTTAATTTGAATCTTTATCTTGAAATCTGCTGACTGCATATGAGCGGATGCTTTGAATAAAGGAAGCATTTCTTTTTTATTATTAAAAAAAACTGTCAAAATGGCGACCTATCCATTATAGTTGCATGTGAAAGATTTAGAAGAGCATTGAATTTAGTAACCGGAGCACAGCACTGTGAATACTAAACTAAGATTCGTCAAAATATATTACATCCGAAGAGAACTTTTGTTTTTGAAGCAGAGTTTATTACGAGATTAATCTTCTATTCCGGTTCACTGGATTGAAAAATGGTTTCTTCCGGCAGTTTTTTCACCGTATTCATTGTAACAGAGTTTTTTTTTTTATTATTCTCTGATCACTTTCAAAGCTCGCTTTTATCTGAGACTCTCTCGATTGTTTTGGATCAATTCGCTTTAGTTTCTAACTTTTACTTTTCAATCTGTATCATCCACCTTTTGTTCAAAGACTCTTCTATATTTGTTGGCCTTAGAAATCCGTCATACACTTTTATTCTTCCATGAATTTTTTATTTTATAACTCAATTTATTAAAATTTCATTTATTTCGAGAAGCCCTGAGAAATATGACTGCTCTTCCTATCCAACATTTTTTTGGAAAACGATTGATCTATTTTCCACATCTCTTCCATGTAGCTGAACAGAAATGAAAACATTATGAAGTTTTAGAAAAAAGCGCAAACAATAATTATTTTCTTTATACAAGTTATCGATGCATATTGTTTAAATGTTCTGGTCAGTTTGGCCTAATCCTATATTCAAGTTAATTACATCCTTGTTATAATATATGATTACAGAATTACAATTATTTTCATGGGTTTAACAATAGTTGTGAATTTCCTGTTCTAGGTGTACAAATAGTTCGTCCAATTTTTGACTTGATATATTCAAATCTATTGAAACAATATTTATAACTGATAGAAGAAAGTCTTCCTGAATGTAGATAATATGATATATTATATCATATGTATTTTTTCTCAATTATTTAAACTTCATTTGAATCGTGCTCAAATATATAATTTCCGTGCACTACGAGCTCTGTGCTCATCAGTTAAGTACTTTATGAGCTATTATTATTATTATTATACGGCTATACATTTGGTTGCCTGCGAAGGCAAATGTTTTGGGGAATAGTTGCCAAAAATTAATTTCTTTTTATTATTCTATTACCTCTTCCCTAATGTTTCTATATTAGAGAAGAGGTAGAATCAAGATTTTATTAATATCGCATCTGTAGTAATCGTCTCTTAGTTATCTAGATACGAATAAGGAAATGGGAAGTATCAGAAAGATGTAATTATAGTAGCTTGCATTATTCCAAACCGCGCAAAAGTAAACTTATCGAAAAAGAATGAAGTCAAGAAAATAGGTAGCGAGACATTCCTATGAATACGCAATCTACACCAATCAAGCTTCCCCCCCCTCTGAGATGACATTAGTATGAACATTATCAGAAAAAAGGAACTATGATCAATTTTTAAAAAAGATTCTTCAAGAGAATGTTTGACATAAGCGACACTGATGTGAGATATAAGAACGAATATGATAACTTTCTTCTTCTTCTTTTTTTTTTTTTTACCATTAGCCAGAAAGTTAGAATTTAAGATGGAATCCTCGCCACCTGGCCGCTCGGATGAACCGGATAATGGAAAAGATAAAGGGGAGAGGGGATGTGCTGTAGGGGGATTGTCACTTTTAGCGGCGTAAATGGAGCGTTAGGTTCTATTTTAATATTTGAAGAGTTGGTATCGTTACTGGATACGCGGCGAGGGGAGAGAGTACCTTGACTTTTTGCGGGTTACGGGACCTCCTCAGATCGACCCTAATGGTAGCCGACAGATGGCTTCCAAGCCTCAACTTTTTCTGCGCCTCCCACTTTCCAGGAACCCCCTCTTCGAGATTTGTTTCTAATAACCCCCTCCGCTACAGCCATTAACCCGCCTCTCTACCCACACATCCTTCCCCGATTCGCTTCGCACTCCCATACAAATCCGTTTTTAGAGGCCCTCTCCTCATTTAATGGCTAGTCCTCTTCAGCGGTGCGTTCTACTTCCAAATAACTGCCAGCAATCTCCTAATCTCCAAAACATTTCATTTAAGCCCAACTATCAAAATCCACATCTGACCGTTTTTGTTAAAAGTTCATCATTTGTAATGGCGTTCCCCGATCATTGAATTTTTCCTTCAAAATTATATGCGTAAACTGATTATTTTCAAAGGAACTAGACCTTTCTTCTCCAAACCTGTGTAATTGATGTTTTTTCTTAAGATTGTCGAGAACCTAGATAAGCCAATGACGGAGATCAGTAAATGACAAAGCTCACTGAGGTGGTCTAAAAGTATAGTGACTTAAAAATAGTCAACTATTGTTTTACCTTGAATAAACTACGTATAATTTATATTTGTTAGTTTTTAATTCAAATCTAAGAGTTGACATAATATATTTATTTATTGTTTAAGAGCTACAACCAATAGTGGGGTTTGCTAAAGGCTGCAAAATTAGAAAATACAAGAATCTCGGTTAATAGCCAAAACAGAGGAAACGTGTATAGAACGACATTTATAAAAAATAAATTTACATGATTATTTGATATGTATGATTTTTTGATCCGACTCATCGGAGATATGTTGAATTTTAGATTTTCTCCCCTTCTAACCTCCCTCCCTCTCCCCAGAATTCACCATTTAAGGAACTCGAACTTCAGTTTTACCTGCTTATATATCGAGTTTGATAACGACAAACAAATATAACGGCCTCTAAAGAGGTAAAAGACAAGTATGTATGTATATATATACTCATACATACAAACATACATACATACAAGCATACATACACGCATACATACACGCATGCATACACGCATGCATACACGCACGCATACACGCACGCATACACGCATGCATACACGCATGCATACACGCATGCATACACGCATGCATACACACACGCATACATACACGCATACATACACGCATACATACATGCATACATACACGCATACATACACGCATACATACACGCATACATACACGCATACATACACGCATACATACACGCATACATACATGCATACATACATACATACATACACGCATACATACATACATACACGCATAAATACATACATACTTTACTATATCTCGATTATACTACAACTATATTACAAAAGTGAATATAACAAAAGTTACTCTACATAACAACATAAACAACTTTTATTCTATGCATATTTGCCGAAAAACCAATAGGAAACGAAATGTGCCGGGCTGATTTGTGACGCTAAACCATCCAGGGCGTCACCCAAACGCGAACAAAAATATCATTCAAATCGACAAATCGATTCAAAAAATATAAATATGAAATGTGACACTAAACCATCCAAACGTGAACAAAAAAATTAGATTACCGATTTCATTCTAATCGGTCCAGCCGTTTAGAAAGGGTTCAGTGACATACACACGTACAGTAGAATTATATATATAATATACATATTATAACGCCTTTACGGTTAATTATTTTTATTATTATTATTAATATTTAATTAAAGTCCCGGCGTTTTACATGAACTATCTTCAGGTCCATTTCTGCACTCAAGCCATTAAGAGTGCCCTATGACAAACAACATTAGGATAAATAAGGAATTTGGAACCTAATGTATATAGTAAATAATATTCAGTTCACTTGCAGATCACCTCTTCCTAAGTCCTTGGTGCTAGCCCGTTACAATATGTGTGTGCGCGTAATTATTAATTTGAGTGGACCTCATTTTCGATGTAAATTTCAAGAAATGTTGTGAAAATCGTGTAATAAGTGAAACCTCAATAATTGTCCCCCTTCTTACGGGAAATTTGCTAAAATAGCCTTTCTCTCACTCTCTCTCTCTTCTATGTAGATAGGGAGACAAGCGCCCTCTCCCGTTGATATTGTGTACTAGGTAGAGAGGTGAGGAAGAGGGGGGAGTTAATATTCAGAGAGGCAAGGAGAGGGAGAGGGCACGTAGGAGGCTGGACAAGAGCTTTGTGGTTTCTATTGAATCATCGCAGCTAGCATCTGAATCGCTCCTACTTGCACAGGTAGCTCTGGCAGAACCACATCCTACCGCAGACCATACACCTAATTCAGTTGGCACACCTTATGCCTTTCATTTACACTCATCAACTCTCTCCGAAAATTTCCCCAATCCTTTGGTCTCTTGAAAGTTACCAATAAAGCTCCGGTGGAGTGGGGATATAATCACTTTTTTATGGCCTCGATGGTCCTATTGCTGTAGAATTAATCCATTAAATATCAAACAATACAGGCACAAATTCCCCCATAAATCCTTCTCCTATTTCACGTGTAATAAAAGCTTATGTAAGCCGGAATTAAAATTGCTTGGCAACAGTGGCTCGGGTGCTCCAACATTCAGTCTTACATTCTAGGATTTTTCATAATAACCTCTATGAGAAATTGTATTCCCGTTTAAAACAAATATCACTTAAATGAGAATTTCTTCCGACAAAAATTTCTATAAAGTTTATTCTGTAGATATAAATATTTTCTCGGAACCGTTTAAATGAGTTGAAACTTTTCTTGGAAAACAAAATATTACCAAAAATTCCCTCCCTAAAGTATATTCCAACAATGTTTCCAAAATGAGTATCCTATAATCCTTTTAGCATCTGAAGAATGTATTCATATTTTTTGGAAGCAAACAGCTAACGTTTACTCTTCCTTGTTTGATCAGCTAAAGCATTTCCCGGCTATATTTGAACTAAAAATAAGACCATGAACTGTAAGCACCAATCCTAATGCCAAGTCTCTGCAAGATTTTATTTTAATACATTTCAGGCTGGGAAAACTCATCAGGTGTGATTACTTTAACATCTATTTGCTTTAGCTAAGCATACAATAATTTACATTAACACTCAACCATTCAACATTATTGATGCGTTTAAAGCTGTTTGAACTTTTAAATAGTCATAATATTCTACACATTTTCCTAAAACACTCATTTATTGGAGAGCGCCTCATACTTAGACAAAACGTCTTCTGTTCTTCAACCACAGATTATTCTGTAAATGATATCAATTGCAGACAAAGAGCATTATAGAAACACTATTTCACATTCATTCATGCGAATCGTGTGGGATTTTAATTATGTAAATGAAGGAGCAATAGTGTTTCTATAAATTCTGACCCTTTGCCTAAAATTGATATCAGATTAGTGCTGTTGGGTCATTTATGAATCACAAGAACCTAAATTAATATAAATCCAATTCCCTAAATTTCACGGTCTCCTGTGTAACGCTAATACCACTAGTAGACTACGGGCACAGTTAACAAACATTCGCTGTATATGAAACGTTTAAATATCAAGTTCAGTAAACATAAAGCAAAATTGATCATTTCTTTTTCTATACAAGTCGGTCGCGTATATGGGAGAATACCTTGTACCTTATGCATAGATGAATATTTTCGAAGGAAAAAAATATATAGAAGTATATTTCTGTATACGTAATTATATGAACTGTTCTGCATGGATATACTTTCAGTTAAAGTAATGAAGACCCAAAAAATAGGGAACAACAAATAAAAAATATCACACATACGCAGTTTCAAATTGTGCATAGCATAATCTTTCTGCCTGTTCCTTCTTAATGAATATTGTCAAATTATGCCGTCTTGAGTCTGTTAATTTCAAGATAACAGCTTCTCTTAAAACCCTGGAAATGGCAGCGTATTAATGGAAACCATTGGCTTAAAATTTAAAATATACATTGAATAAACCCACTCAAACATCTTGTTGTGTTTCCAGCATAATTCGAAATATATTTTAATATAATATTAAAATATATTTTAATGTTGACAGCACGTTCAGGCTGAAACAATGAGTAACATTTTAAAGGAAAATTCGAAGTTCTATAGTTTCTTGTTTCCGTAGGACTGAGAACTCCCTGGTAACGGGAACTATCACCACGAGTAGCCTCTGAGACTATATTCTCACCTACTGTCGATTTTTAAATTCTTTTCAAAGAAATTCTTTTACCATTATATTTTTGAATTGCCAAACTAAATATGGTTTAGTTTTCCTACCTTCTCTAACCACTAGCAAAAATGTTCTATTCCACAAAAATTAATTGATTTTATATTTAAAATCAATTATATAGTGTATTGATTTTAACATTTGAATCACTCCGATTATTATTTATGAATGATAAACCAGCTTGCTAAAGTTTGCTGTCTTTCCGTACGTAATTATAACAATACTGCAATAAATGCAGAGTTTATTTGTTTATGATTATTAATTATATATAATATTCTTTAATATTGGTGTCTGACTTTCTACGTTAAGGCTAATGTGGACGGGTTAAGTAGATTACATCCTTTTCTTTCCTGAATGAGACTAAGGATGTTATTTGGTAAGTAGTGAAAATAAAATTTTTATTTCCTCGTGGGGTTCCAATTATATTTCAAACCTAATGAAGAACGTAGAAAAAAAAAACCATTTAATTGTAGTGGGAGTGTAAGTCATTTCAATTTTCTATAATCATGATTTATTCCTATATGAAATTTACATTATCATTAGCCTAACACTTTTAATGGATCCAGTTAACATATCACTGAGTTCAGGAAAATTATGAAATCTATTTGGTGACAATTGTTAGGTAACAATCTAAAAGATATATTTCTCAGAAACACTTTTTAAAACTATTGGTTCAGTTTAGAAGAAAAATGGCTTAAAATTTAAACAGACAATGAACGGAGCTAGGTATCTCTCTGTCCAGTACGTAACGTGCTTCATTCCAAGCAGAACGTTGGATTCACCTTATTTTATATTAGGAAGACTAGAATGAATCTAGGAAATAAGGCCAAATTAGGAATTTCAAGATTACTTCATCCAAAAATTGCTACTACTGAGTGGCACATCAAAGGATAGCATAAGTCTTTGAGTAAAATTTGTATCTCCTGATAACTTTGAGGGTAGATTTGAACTAAAGGGCCCCAGATGTGTAGAGGCTCTCCCTGGGGAACTTGTTGATATGCGGCCCAAGTGGAGTAGGGTAGGGAGAAATTAAATTTCACGTGTGGATTCTTCTCTTTCCTTTGAATCTAGGGCCTCCACCGCCCCCCGCTTTATCCCTCGCAACTGGACTTGTAATATTTACATCCAGCAACTATGGATACATCCCTTTCATTTTTACTACAACTAACTCAGTGAGTAATATCTGGACCATATCACTTTAAATGGTCCCTCTTTCAGAGCTATAAGTTATAACGTTCACAATGCTGCTTTGCCTATTATGTCATTAATATTGGTCTCTTCGTTTATATTAAGAAATAAAGTAATTATAATTAATCATCGCGGCCCCTTGGCCTTCCTCTGGACAGAGGTGTAGGACTTGAAGAAATGTACAATGTGTAAAAGTAATGTGTTTAGACATGTGTATGTTTGTTAGTGCGCGCTCTGTTACTACATATTAAACTGAATTTCAACGGGCAAGATGTTAGTTTAAATGTGAACCCCATCTTCTGTTGGAATGTAACTTGCTTATTTTATTGTAGTTTTTTAACTGAAAATACGTTTGAGTTCCAAATCAGCTAATTTTCATCCATGGTACACCCTTCTCCTCTACTTATAATATTATTATGTAAATATCATGATGTTCACTGAAACCTTCAAATTGAGATGTACGATAGCCATTTTAACTTCCTTCTATTAGTAGGCTTAGCACCGAAAAAGGTTTAAAGTTAAATGGTTTTCATTGTCCGACAAAAATACTGCCAATCTTGTTTCAGTATTGCTGCATGGGACACATGGATTTATTTTGGGTTTTTTTATATAGTATGTTTACTATATTTTTATTCCTGGCCCTTCGTTTTAATTGCAATAGTTTTTCACTATTTAATTATTTTTATTTTTAGTATGTTTGTGACACACTGAATTGAGGTATGGCTTTATTTATTTTTTTTAGTTTCATCCTTAATGAAGGGTATATACTAGCTTTTCGATAGACTTATTACGATTTTTTCATTTAGTTTTTTTTTTATTTTTTAATTCAAATTGAAAGTGTATTGTCTGATTGTCTGATAAAGGAAGGCCTTTGGTTATAGTATCATCTTCATGGTTGGATATTTGAAGTAACGATTTATCTCGGAAATAACGGTCATTAGTTTCTTTTATTAACTATTAGGATTCTTTATGGTCATTCTACGAAGAAAATATTGACTTCAACCGTCATTAAAATGCATTTACAAACCATTGATCAATGATTAAGAAAATGAAGAAGCTTGCTGTCAGTAACAAAACGTTTAAGAAATTATGCTATTACGGGACTTACATACACCATATATATATATATATATATATATATATATATATATACACACACACACACACACACACACACACACACACACACACACACACACACACACACACATACTTATACATATTTAAAGTAAAGGAGAGGATATCATGCATGCTCTAATTAGATTCTGTATGTGAGGCTGGTGTGTGGTACCTGTTGATACTCCGCTCAAGATAGGTTAAGGGGATGAGAAATTAAATTACTTTTGAAGATTAAACTTATGCTAGAATTAAGGAATGTTCCTGGATTCTCTTTGGACGAATTTAGTGGAACATAGAAATCATTAAAATTCCTTTTTCAAGAATACCTAAAATAAAATGTAATAAGGGAGTTGAAAAGCATCCATTATTGTCAGATTTTTGTTCCTGCCTGTAGTTATAATAACAAAGTTGTAGGAGTATTTCATTCATCAAAGAACAAAGGGACATGTTGCTTGTTATAGGATTTTGTTTAATTAAAGTGGCAATGCCATTTCAAGAGTTAATCTCGAAAGCGACCCTTAGAAAAGGTTCTGAAATATCTCATTATTTTTGGTTCACTTTGACAGTTGGTTAGCTCTGACAGCACATCTAGTATAATGAGGAATGTGTACCTCTATTATGTGGCTTTCTGTCAAAGAATATATACTCTGTTCATTATACCACTGGGAATTCGGGAGTGGACGAATTACTCAAAAATTAAATAGATGTTTGTCTTTTTATAGATACTCTTGTTGCGGATTTCATTTGTCCAATGACACTTGAAGTAAGCTAACCCTGAAACATATACGTACCCCCTAAATTAGAGAATCAATGAAGAGTTTCAGATTTTCACCAAAAAAGGAACAGAGATACTTCTGTCAGGTTGCAATGTGCAGAGGAGTGGCATCCTCGGTGCATACAAAGTCAGCATGCTAATGATCCGTTAATAAGATCAAAAGTGAGTCGAGGGACCTGAAATGATACAGATAAATCTATACAGATTAGAGGCCTAGAGGGCGAATATGATGTAATAATGTTGATGTGTATGGTTTAATTACTCAAAAAGAAAGTTTTGTTCTTTTAAATAAAACTACTTCGCAACAAATTCATAAATGTGTTCGGTCCTTTCCAAGAATTTATTTTGTGTTATTCCACGTGTCTTTATTCTGGCTGTACTATTTCTTTGTAAGCACACTTTCCTCTATCTATCATCTGCTAATTCAAATAGTATTTTTCCCAAAATACATCATCAATATTACTCAATATTCATCACATTTTACGTATTTTTACACATGTATTACCTATTTCAAAATGCCTGATCATGTAAATATCATTAATTGCCGGAAGATGTTGTGACTATCAAAACTACATAAACAAATAAAATGTTTTAATTTGTGAAACTATATTTCCGTCTTTGTTCTGTTATGCTATTTATTAAAGTCCACTTTGTGCTTCTAAATTTAATTGGAACGGGCTATCTACAGGTTACCATTCTTATCTAGCCAGGCTACAACTAAGAATACTTAGTGAGCTCGTTACTAAATAAATTTATTTTCCCCATGTGGGAATCGAGTCCTTTAGATTTGCCAGGTGAGATTAAAACCAACGCTTTAACTCCTTAACTCTAATAAATTACCCAAGGTGATTGCCAATAGCTAATGTTCACCTTGGACAATTTAATTCCTGAGTTTTAGTTATTTAGTTTTCATGCAGTTAAAATAAAAAGCTGATGTAGAACGAATCTGAAGAAGTTTTTATTGCTAAGATTAGCAGTTAAGATTTAACTTTTGCCATTAACGCGTATAGAATGAAATGTTGTAAATAAAAATGGTAGAGCATTTATCAATGTGAAATAATCTTGCTGGAAGGAATAATACGAATGGCTTATCGATTATATAGTATGTGTTAATCTTGTTAAGTTGTTCCTAACTAATTTATAATAATTTTAAAAACTATTAGAAGATATATACGGCTCGCTATTTGTATCCATTAATACATTAATCAGCGGTGACGAGTTTAGCCAAATCATAAAACGTAATCACTCCGATTGAACTAATTGTATTAATAAAATTTTCAAGATGAAAAGCCTTGGAAACTGTGTTTGGATGAGGAATGAACTGGCACCTGAAGGGGGTGTATTTTCCGAAGTGTTCTGTTGTGAGAAGATAGGCTGACCTTTCTAGGGGTTGACGAGGCAAATCTCATTAATTGACGAGGCATTTGGGAAGGTTAATCAAATCCTATTCACAAATCCTTTGTCGGAGCAAACCCTTGCTAGGGATTGTGTTTTATCAAGATGAGCCATTCCCTTTGTAAGTTTATTCCTTTGAGTTTACAGACGTCAATTATTATCTTCTACTTAGTGCACTAATGGAATAGCCATATGTCAGGTTTATTTTTTATGACATAAGAAAACCGATATTCTAGTGATGTGGAGAAGCGCTTACCCAGTAAAAAAAAAAGTATTTAGCATTTATAATTTCTTACCTAAATACATTATCGGGAAATGGTAAATATCGCCAATATGAACAATGCCTGATTATGTTGGAAAAGAACTAATTTACGATAGGTAAACTGTTTAAAATATGATTCTATTGTAATTATTTGAACAGGAGTAAGGATAAAGAAAAAAATAGCTCAGTTATACAGTTCATGAAGGGCAAGGGGCTTGTGGTCACTTTGAATCTCACTCGGCGGCATTGTGGTGGTGTCATTGGCAAAATACGGTGATTCGTAATTTGAGTAGGTACTGGATTGCCTTACGTTGATGATTGGGCGCGCCCTGGGATCGAATAGAAGTCCAAGCAATATGTAGTACGCAGCATCTCAATAGACCTAGCACCTCTAGTACGGGAGTATTGTGTTTTTACTCACTACAGCATCACCCATGAAAAGTATGAGTGGACAAATGCATGAAGACGGGTTTTAGGATATATCCAGGGGAGAAAAGTGCCCATTTAATATTAAGCCTCTTCTTGAAAATGTTTCTAAAGAGTTATTCTCAACTACTTGTACCCTCGTTTCTGGTTACGAGAATAGTTATTGATTCATTAAGAGAGAGACACAATGCGTCGTTGTGAGCTGTTGAAGTGTGTTCTGTTGCCACTGAACTCCTGGCTGCTGTCCACATATGATTATTTCTCCCTCCCAGAGTATACGACTACAAAACATTACTTATATTCTATTTTTAATTATAGTCGGGAATTGTCCACATAACATGATGATGATCATAAGGCGACACCACCGGATAAAGCATGCTATCATCCTAAGAGCAAAGAATTTCACATGCCTTGAAGAGGTGTACGCTGTCGATCTCGCAGGGTCAACGAGGTACGCGGACATCATTGCCCTCAAAGAATATTGTAAACTTGCCTATATCCTGTACCCAACGAAAAGGTACGAGAGTGGCGACCCAGATCAAGCGGAGAAGATCCACGAGGAAAAGAAAAATATTTATGGGAATTGAATTAAATTTTACTCTGAGAAATTCAGGGAAACATTTGGGGAGCGGCATTTTCTAGTGATAGACTTGTGGTTCAGTGCCCGAAGAACTAAGCGTACCCAGAAATTGTTTGACGAGGTGGGAATAGACAAGAAGGTTCTTCAAACCTTGGTCGGGGGTATCAATATTGATACTTTGGGGATTTTTCCCACCATATATTTTAATTTTAACTTTGACCAGTGATCTTAGTATAGATCGACGGATCACGTTATTCTAATAATAGAGTTTTTATTTATTTCTAGTGACAAACACCTTTTAGGTTGCTGACTGTGTTAAAATACTTTAGTTATTTATCTGACTAGATACAATATGTAGTGTTTTACTTAGTAGTGGTATTGTCCTAGGGATTGACTTCAGTTGCTTTGTGCTTCAGCATCTCAATGTAATTGAGCAGCCCCACAAACTGTATATATCTTTCTAAAATAAAGTGTTTCTCTCTCTCTCTCTCTCTCTCTCTCTCTCTCTCTCTCTCTCTCTCTCTCTCTCTCTCTCTCTCTCTCACTCACTATTTACAACTGAAAATTGTTTTCGTAGTTTATGTATTCAATATGGTTTGTTGAAAACTTTTGAAATGATTTAAAGACCCAATAGCATCTTCATATTAAAAGTGAAGCAAAAGACGCCTGGACTAAGAATTTTAATCTACGTAAATAGGAATTAAGGAAATTACATATTATAAACCGTTGAGAGTTTTCTTAGATAGTTTTCAAAATATTGAACGATTATGAACTTCTCTTTTTCACTTCGAATGCTATTTTAAACTTTAGCGTTCTCTCAAATGCACGTACTCCTCTTTTCTGAGAGTTCAGCATAAACAAAATATTTTATGGTTCAGAGAAGTTGAAATAAAAGCCTTTATGAAGGAAATGCTCTAAGATTATACATTTGCTATTAAAACATCTAATTTCCCAGCTTTGGAGTAAGCTCGTAATGCTGTGTGGTATTCAAAGTTGTAGGCACAAAATAAAATGAATTGTATTTAAAATTCCTTCTAACTCCACGTGATACATGTGACGAAATGAATATACTTATGCATTTATAATTCATAGCCGCTACATGTATGCTGTGGAGGGAAGTGTAATTTAGTTTATAGACCACAATCCCTAGTCCAGAAGGGCCCCTTCGCTAAATTCAGCCGAGTTTTAACCGAATAACAAATGAGTTCCCCGGGTCTGCTCACCCCCAAAGTAATGGGCTAATTTGCCAAACACCTTGAATTAATTCCCGGGTTCTTAGTCATATTAGTCAAAAGAGTTAGAGCTGATGAAATTCAAAATAAGCTCTAGTGCCTACCTCTCGAGAGTAGTGGGGTGCCTGGGAAAAATTGCCCGAATAGCTGGGCCTGATTGCACTTCCAGCCGTATTTTGGTTAGTCTTTCTCGGTTAATGCCTAATGAGGCCGGCAAACGACTAGGGCTGCTCCAGATTTCTTGCCTCCAAAATGAACCCTCTTAATCAGACTTTAATTTTCTCAGCTTGAATTTATGAGTGGAGAAGGAAAAATTAATCAAAAGCACCAAAGGTCTTTCCATCGACCTCATAACTTTATGATCTATTTCAATTTTCGTTTTTGCATTAGTTCAAGGAAAACCCATTCCCGGAAAATGCTCTGTTCAAACAGATTCAATTTCTTTAAGAACGCAAATTGTAAAACACTATGCTCAGGTTATTCTGTTAGATAGGATAAAAGTGTCACGAACATAAATTAAAAAAAAAGCTATCAATGAAATGTCAAGGTTTGAATCTTTATTTTAGAATAGTCATCTGAATTAAAGTGTTAGTCCAATAAACTTGGTAAAGAGTCGTGGATTCAATTACCGCTCGGGCAATAGGAATTTATTTGGCGATCAACGCACTTAATGGTATCTGCAGTCCGTCGACCTTGGCTAGAAAAGGTTGCTAACCTAGAGATTACTCGTCCCAGTTTAGCAATAGCATTTAATGGATATTAGTAAATAATATTTTCGCATATAGTATTAGAGTGTACTTAATAATACGTCTACTGAAGGGTGAGTAACTTATTTTATTGTCGACAAAGAAGTCTTATCTGTGACAATAATGTATTAAATTGTACACAGATTGATTGACAACATTTTAATGTGTGTAGCATACTCGATTATTTTTCATTCCTTTGATTTCTAATTGAATAATTGAACATTTAGGTTTATATCATTTTTTATAAACTAAGAATAGAAGAAAAAAAGGCAGATTTAACATCATTGAACGGATAATTCTTTGCTATGCTAATAATTACTGGCGCTTCATTTTATTTATATTTTGTTATACTCATTAGCCGTGCTTCTTTTTAGTTTGAAAAAAATTATTTTAGTCTGCTCATGAGTTTCATATAAGTTATGACGACGGTGGATTTAGGGGCTTTCCACTTTTCAAGATAGCGATTGCTACATTACGTAAATGCTGCTTGCACTTGCCTCCGCTAGCACATAAGACGTGAATTCAACTCTCAAGAAGTTTGAAGATATTAGATTTCGGATAAGCAGAGCTCTATTTTTACTCACGTCTTTTTCATGATAATGACTTAAAAGAACGTTGCTCCTCGTGATAATCCCTCAGCGACAGAAAACGAAGAACATAAGATTCTTCCTCTCAAGTTGCCAGTACCATAACAGTTATAAATACATGTCCAATATTCTATTTTCAATTATTTCCGTTTTTTTTTTTTTTTCAACTTGGGAAAAGTTGGATATTACTTGGTAAACTACTTGGGCAATAGGAATTTATTTTCGGACTCATTATATTAAATCCTTGACTAGAAAAGGGTGGATATGTAGAATGGGTGTAGCATATGTTATGTTACATATATTTTCTGTTCCGAATTAAAAAGAACTACTCTCTTTATATGGCGAAAGTAAATATGCTTCAATTATCACTTAAAGGAAGATTATTTAAATGATCACAACTCCCAAATATTTATTCTCTAACTCTTATGAAGCCTACTGTCTGGTTCAAATACTTGTTCAAGTAAGCATATAACTGTAAAATTTTGACGGGATTCTGACAATGACAAGCCCCACGTCTGCGAATGTATATATTTAAGTTCGAAGAAACGTCCAAACATTCTCCTCGCTCTCTGCAGTATTAAATGTACTCCGTCAAATATGAAATCTAATTTGCAGGGGAAAGCTAACATCCAACCCAGCGCACTCAGAGGGAAATAACCTTATACATTTTACCTGTGAAAATGTATTTGCATATATAAATATTTTATGAGTCGTTATTTAAATATTAACCAATTAAAAGATGGCCTTGCGGGAATACAGAAGGGACGTGGACGAAGGTCCTATTAACGGATAGTCCTTTAATCTTCTCCACTCCACTCTGATAACACTCTACCGGAAGGAACCTCCCTCAGTCTTGGTCAACACTGTTTTACAGTCCATGGAATATCCTAGTCATACAACACAATAAATCCAGTTGTCACTTTGCCCGATAATCGTAAGTTTAATAAATAATACTTTTCAAAAAAAATAATATTTTTTTATGAATAAAACACTTAATTATTGGCTTTCGCTTCATTAACTGCATCGTTCTATTTATAGATATTTTTAATCGGTACTAGAACAGAATCATTTGAAATTTCTATTGAAATCACAATATTGAGTGTTGACTTGAAAACAAGACATCTTTAGCTATATATATAACTATTTAGGGGAACTGAATATTTTTAACTCGTTGCCCGGGCACCAAATTATTTAAATTTTATAAATATTATTTCCTTAATGTTAAGCGTAAACGTTAAATCAACACACAAACATTGTCAAACTTGCGTTCTACAAGAAATTTAAGGATAATAAAACATAAACTAAGAAATCTTTGTTTACATTCTAAATTGTACAGTGGTTAAGTATCCCCATTATCCATGTGTGTTTTCATAAAATGGGCTTTATAAGTAATTATACACAGTGCAAACTCAGAAGAACCATATGTATATATATATGTGTGTGTGTGTGTGTGTGTGTGTGTGTGTGAGAGAGAGAGAGAGACAGAGAGAGAGAGAGAGAGAGAGACAGAGAGAGAGAGAGAGAGAGACAGAGAGAGAGAGAGAGAGAGAGAGAGCACATCATTATATGCTCATTTTTGTAATTTCCCGCTAAAACCATTTCCGGGTGTACCACCAGGGAGAAACATGTTTTAGTTTACACATTTAAGTGAGACAGACACCTATTGTAAGTTGCCGGGGTTATTGAGATAAGCCTCCCTAACTATTATAACTAACGTTTTAATGGTTTATAGTTCCGTTCAGAAGGCAACTAGAAATTAGCGCATTCCCCAAGAGAACATCACCTGTACTCATAGGAACATTTAAATATAATAAGTTAAATATAAATGCCGTTAATTAATATTTAATAATTTAAAAAAAAATTGTAAATTTTAATGATTAAAACATTTATGAATATTTTAATAGGAAGTTTTCTTAAATTAGATAATTACCCAATCGAAAATCATGATGTTATTCTGACGAAGTGACACTTATGAATTATCAGTTTGTTCGTTTTAAGAAAGATTAATTCATTTTTTTTTGTAAAAATGGCTTGGTTTTTAAGTAGTTGGTTAATGACTTCAGGGTTAGTGTATTGGCATCAGATATGTATGATTTAGGCACGTTATTTATTAAATAAAAGACGACAACTACCTGGAGATTCGTAATTAAGATTTTTTCTCAGAATATTAAAATGACTATGCCTCAAATATAATTTATTTGTTTAGAAATAAATGAATGTCCCTCGTCTCCCTTTTTGTTGAAAAAAAAGTATTATATTTAAAAATAAGATGTCAAAAAAAATTAACCCGGGCCTACCTTGATATAAAAAAGTCTCTTGCGTTTAGTATGCCTAAAATGAATTAAACCCATTCAATAACAAAAGTTACTCTTCCATTCATGGGATGGTTTTCATCAACCTCTTCTTTAGACAGTCTTTAGTTCCGCTCGACTTAGCTCTTATATCCCCGGATAATATAATTAAAACGCTGCCCATCCAGGGGCCTAGTTCGGCTGTCATTCTTGAAACTCCGATGGGAATTAATACACCCTATAGTGCTGCTAAATTAATTTCAAATCCCCCGTATTTAACTTTAGAGTTAGGACTTAGATTTCAATTTACAGAAACCGTCTCCCTTCCAACTCGCTTTGCCCTCTCTTCAATCCCTCTCACTCCAACTATATTACACTGACCAATACCGAGTTTGATCCGTCACTAATACGAAAAGGTCAACCTGTCATTTAATATCGGACGAAAATGAATGATTAAAGGAAGTAAGGCCTTGCTGAAATGTATATACTGAAAATTGTTTCAACTAAACAAATTGGTATTTCACATTATTATTTTTCTAACCAATGGATTCTAAGAGATTTAATCATTTTTTTCACCTTTATATTATCACAATTTTTTTATACGTATATCTGCTGTGTATTTATTGCATTTCAAAAATGTAAATTCTAGTTTTTCAAAAGATGTATATCTTTTTATTTATAGTTATTTTTTGAAGATTATAGGCTTTTCATTTCATTGTGAATATTGTGGTTATTACTATTTTATGATTGTTTATTACATTTCATTTCTCTTCAGAATCCTGGCCAAGACAAGTGAAAAAAATATTTCACCCCAGCCTTGGTTAGGCATCGATGAGAATCGAGAAAATATGCCTTTTCAGAATTTTAACATTATTTTTCTATTTTAGCTCACTATTTCCCCATGTTGTCATTTTTGTAAAATCCTGTCTCAAATTATGTAGCGATCATCTTAATGTTAGTATAACGGTGAGCATGGTTATTTCTTCCAAAAATATTATTTGAAATTGTGTTTATGCACACAACTGTTGGTGAATTCTCATAACTCTAGAATTAACAAATTAAACGGAATGAACAACATTGTGTAGATGTATTAATTATGCAATAAATAACAATGAAATTAGAAAATTGGTTTCAAAAACTTAAGGACTAAAACTTATGACGTTACCGCTATGGAGATAACTAAAGCAAGCACATATATATAGATACCTTGAAATAAGCTGTTCGAGAAAATAATATTGATGTTCGAATACTAAAATTCATGCATATTTATTTATAAATACGTAATTTTTCGACTAAGGAGTCAGATAATTCGTGAATAGTTTTCCCTTTGTACGGCAAAAGCCTCTGCTTTGATTTAAAGTAATACCTAAAGCTTTTTAATTGCAAAATAAAATGTTGTGATCACGCTATTCTTAGCTGATGAAATACAATAGCTCCCAAGTCATCACTATAAGTACACAAACTGCGCTTAAAATACAAGCCGTAATGAGGTATCTAGTGATATAAAATCTTTATGTGCTTATCTTAAGGGAGAGAGATCAACGACCCCTAAATAATTGACAAGGCTCCCACGCAGAAGCTGTGCAATTAGCGGTTTATCTTAGGTACCTAGAATTTAAGAAATATATGTCCGTTTATATTTTTAGTCCCTAGAGTTTATATATACGGTATATATAAAATATTGCTGGGAGCTTCTCTGCCTTAATATACTGGCCAAAGACGAATAAGTACCACTGCAAAGGTTAAAAATAATTAGCCCAGATGCTATGTAACATTTTTTCATATATTGTAGCAACTTATGAATTTAATTTATTATTATTTCATTTTTTTCTGTAAGATTTAATTCTTCCTTACAAATTTGTGGAATTGAAATAATCTTAAATGTTTAACCATCAATTATATTAATCTTTTTTAATGTCCTTTTTAAATATAATAAATACCATCGTCATATTTATTAATAATACGGGGAGATTCAATTGTGAAAGTTGTAAAAATTAAAATGAGCTTGAGGGTTTGAGTTTTAATTACCTTGGAACACTGGAATCTCATTATGAATCTCATAAATTCTCTCTAATTGTATCAAATGTAGATTTATACTATTTATTTATTATTTAGCTTGTTTGAAGTTTAAATTTATGCTAACGGTTAAAATCATCTCTCCGATAATTCATTATTAATTAAACAGAGGCTTGTTCAAATTCGTCAAGATCTTGAACACACACACACACACACACACACATATATATATATATATGTGTGTGTGTGTGTTTTTGTATGTACGTAAAAATATGTAACCATTTTCATAACATTCTACATACGAAATCTAAATCACTTCTGGGGGCTCAGGTTGGCCGTGCGGGTTAAGGCGTTGGTCTTGATCTCACTTGGTAGACCTAGTGTGGCGGGTTCGGCCCTGGGCGGTAAAAATTTATTTAGTGACGGACTCATTAAATAAACTCCTTAGGCCCACCCAGGCTAGAAAAGGGTGGTAACCTGTAGATAACCCGTCCCGATTAGCCATTGTAGCAGAAAGTGGACATAAATAATAATAAACAATAAATCACTTGTTATTGGCACCGACATATTGGATCATACATTGACACAATTTGAGCGGGAATGCAATATTGGTGATAGAACAGTTTTACGGGAATATAAAATTATTAAGAGCTTGGGCCACAGAAGACAAATGAATACTAGGAACTCAGTGAATATTTGTGATAGGGTTAAATAAAAAAAAATTTTAAAACGCATTGAATGATCTATGTGATTCAGTATCTAACATTATCCCAAGAACATGGGTGTACGAATTTTAGATTTCCACCTCCTTGTCTAAATCTCCAATTTCATTTCTGCTTTTACCGTGCTTTTTTTAATTTAAGTTACGCGTTTGGGTACTACTGTATAAAAATTAGATTGCTAGAGGATTCCTCGCCACAATCAACTAAGGGGCTGTTTTCAATTCGGGAAAACTTATAAGAATTTATACAGTTTATTCAGGAAAATGTTGGTTAATGTCCAAAAGGGAACAGGGCCAGAAACTGTTGTTTTTTAACTGTTTAAATGTTAAAAACTATTTTTTAGCATGATTTGCAATTACTCCCATGTGATCCCATTTAATTTCCTCAATTATTTATATGTGCCTTGGCTATTCAATGTGGGACTAAAATGAATATATGGCAGTTTCTGTCACTGGAAATAAATGAAATCGGATATATTTGTAATATTGGTGTCAAGCGCGAAGATATACTTGTGCCATACAACACTACTTAATATATTCACTGTGAGGTCAGCCTCTTGAGGTCATGAGCCCCTCTTCAATCTTCTTTCCTGTCTTTATTCAAGTCTTTACTCAAGTCAGCCCATCTATCTCTCTACACTAACTGGCTACCCTTAGCCCTTTTCTTTTATTCTTGTCTTTGGTTACCAAATTCCAAAAGGGTCTTTTTCTCTGTGTTTCTACACATTTCATCAGTACTTTTGAAAAGTACACAGAATTGGATGTTCACACGAACATTCGATTTGGATTGTTATTGTACGAGTATATAACAGTACAGCTTCTCAAGTTATTATTTGAAAGTGTTTATTCTAAAAATATTATTATTATTTGAAATGATTATACTATTATTCATTTTTGTATCCTTGCCTATAATTATAATAAAAATAACTAATCTATAATAATTAGACTTATTATTTATAACAATACCAACATAAATCGATTTAAGCGTTCACTTTCTTCTACGATTTCATTACTGAAGATCCATAGATTAACTTCGTGTGTAAACCGTGTGTATGATGAAACAATTCCACTACAACTTATTTCAGACAATGTATTAAAACGTGAATCCGTTTTGACAAATGTAATATCAGATATTTAACAGCGAAACCCCCAAGTCGGCTATCACCAAAATAGCCTCCAATAATGATAATTTATTTATTTTTAATTTAATTATTTATTTTTTGTTGTTTGTTGCAGAAGGAGGGAAGGGAAATGAGGAGCCAAGAGACACGAGGGAAGGGGAAAATGTCACCTTGGAATGCAGATTTTCTCCCCAGCTGACAGCAATGGAACCTACCTACTTCTGGGTCAGAACCAACAGGAGGGACCATGACAATGTAGCCATTCAGAGTACTCCGCTAGACACTAATTACAGGTAAACCTATTCATCTATTTATAGCCCTTTTGCTTTAGAACTACTTTACAGGATGAACTCCATTTGCGCGCCTGCATTCTAACATACAAACACAAGCTCTGCTCGGGCGTAACCGGAGAGACCAATTTTAGTATATGTACCGCCGAAGCGAGTACAAACCAGACCAGTTCAGAAGTTAAACTAGGGCTTCAGATAAAAAAAAAAAAAAAAAAAAAAAAAAAAAAAAAAAAAAAAAAAAAAAACAGGAGAGACGCACTAATAAGACACGTCATTTAGGATTTATTTCAAAGAAAACTAAACAATAAACCACTTACAATTCAAGAATATACATTTGAACATTTCCGCATTATTTATATGTTCATTTTACGCACATTACATGGCTCAGTTCCTTTGAGAAATACAGATTGTAATAGCCATTGTTTTAAATATACATAGCTGAAAAAGAATTAAGCAATCCCACAAGCAGTTGGAGTATGTTCTGTTTTATTCATTTAATGTAGTTTTCTGGTTCATATTTCAAATTTACAGAAACATTTATCTTGCATAATGGACTCGTACTTCTTTGTGTACTGTATATCAGCGGGGTTAATTTATTCTGATTTAATGTTGGATTATAGTTATAATTCGTTATAAAAACAGCAAATGAAACGAAATGAGAATTCTAATGGCTCCCGATATGATCTAGTATCCAAGGGATCTAAAGCTCTGGAATATAGCCAGATCGGGATAAAATACTCTCTCATGGCTTTATCACCGATTAAAGGGATTTCATTGGGTCAAACCGGAGTTGCCATACGTTATTAACGTTTTATTACTTTATATAAAACCCCACTCCCGTTTAATCCTTTTTCAACCTCTCTTACATTTTAACCGTATATATTATACCTGACCCAAAGTCTTTCGTGATTGGTGTTAATCAGTGAATTTTTTTTTCGATATTGAGGCTCTGTGCGATTAAACCCAAATGAGCGTCTACACAATCTTTCAGGACACATTTATTGGGAGTCATATCTACCGGTGCTCACTCTTAATATGTAACTAATGAGTCGGCCAACTGAACATCCATAAGATCGGGGCACTTCAATTTGTAAAATCCCATAAAGCATAGCTTGCATAAATCAGCAGACTACTTATTTGTTGAACTGCTATAATGATGACATCGTCACACTGAATATTCAACATTTAAGGTTAAAATGAGATATTTCCATAACTAAATGGAAACCCCATAATGCAGGGCCTTTACCAGTGCTAAAGATTAAAACCAAAACAATACAATTAACTCCGTCATAGTTATAGCTAGAGCAAAATGTACAATAATAAAATATTTATAGTGTAATTTTTGATGGATAATAACTTGGGGAATAAGATTGGTCACATAACATTTCGAATCGCCTGGTTATGAGGGTAATTTTTAACGAATTCGACCAAAACAACACCGTATAACGTGCATGCATTCTCCCATTTCTCTCCTTCAATCGTAGAAAGACTATAGTAAATTTTTAATTAAGAGTTTAAATAACTCATTCTAATACCGGAATAATCTATATTATGACTTGTGAGAGATTAATTCTTATCTGTCTATATGATTATTACACTTATCATGTGTATATACTTCGGAAGGTTAGAAAAGAGATTTTTAAACTGTCACAAATGCTAGGCTTAGTTGATCTATCTATTGAGGGAAAATCTTTTTGGATATGCCAATGAGTGACGGCAGACTGCTCAGGAAAATATTGTTAGTTACACATAGTAACCTCATAATGGGGTGATGAGTTGAAAGGTACTGGCAGAGATTGCTTTGTGACCAGAGGGGAACCTGGCAATCCTAGCTGCGGTTTCATATGGTGGTAGAAACCTCTTCAAGTAAGATTTCAGTTTACAATTGCATTTGAAATTCGGCATTTAACATAATTCGTTGAGTACCACCATCATCAACCGTGCCTCTTAATACACAACATATGTATGTTTTTAGGGGTAGATCCTCACTCCTATCGCGATTATTGGTGCTTTATAAATGTTTGCACTCAATTACAAAGTTTGGGACACGCTCTCAAGGAGTGTGGTCCAGATGGCCGGGGTGTTTGACACAATTTCCCCTGGCCAAATAATTAAGGTTTTGGGGAGGGTATTGTAGATGCCGGCTGTCTGATTGGGAGCTGACTGTTTGAAGTTGCCATCCCTCTGAGTCTATCTGGGGAAGGGGGTGCTCAAGAGTGGGGATAATCAAACCTAGGGAGACGCTGCTCCCAGTTCCCTATCTCCCAACCCTTCCTTCCGGCATCAGCAAACTTAAACATCCTTCAGTTAATTTACTAACGGTCAATTAGATCGCAAACACTGAATCAGGGTTCTGCGCTCAACTCCCCTTTTCTCTGCAACGGATATGTTTGGACTGGGTAGGGAGGAAGTTGCGCAACTCTTCAAGCCTAAACTTGCTTACTGATATTATCATTTGTTGAGGCAAATCAGCGTTCTAATACCTCTCTTTGTTTTTCCTCAATTATACTGTTTAACCAGTGAGCGGGAAATCAAAATATTCAATAAAGTTATCATTTAACGTTCTATCACAAATGGAAGTTAATTTTACTTTTAAACATTAAAGTTTTAAGACATTAATATGATACATAGGAGGTAGGTTATACACATTATTGCTTACTTATTATATAATTTTTAATTTCAAATTACTTCTTTTTTGAAAATATATGGTACTCTGTAAACTCTTTTTGCATAGGATAGAATATGCACCTCTGTTGTCAAGAAATAAAATTTTTGAACTGAAAAGAAGGCTCTTTAGTGTCCTTCTCCAATGAAGCACATTGAAGACGACATATTCTTTCGCGGCGACCTACTTCAATAATAAAAATTGGTGAGGGAATAAAATAACTGAAAACAAGCACATGGAACATTAAGACTAACCCATGATTATTATTATTATTTATTAACGTCCATTTTTTGCAACTAAAGCTAATTGAGACGGGTTATCTACACGTTACCACTCTTTTCTAGACAGGTTGGGACTTAGGATATTATTTAATGAATCTCGTCACTAAATAATTTCCTTTGCCCAGGGGAGAATCGAACTCGCCACTCTAGGTTTACCATGTGAGATTAAGGTCATCGCTTTAACTCACATGGCTAACCTGAGCCCCTAACCCATGATTTAGTTTATTGAAGAAGGTCTAATAATTTGAAGTTAGGAATAATAATATTTTTTTTTGTTAAATATGTTATTGGCATATATTCAGAAAGTACAAAAAAGACAAAAAAAATTATAGCATACCTTTATACCATTTTAGCAGATTTCCCTTAAGGGAAATCAGCTATTGAGGTCGTACTCATTGCGAGTTTCGAAAACTTTCTTCAAATGTCCATCGATCCTACCCAGGAGATGACGAAAAAATATATCTATCTATCTATCTATATATATATATATATATATATATATATATATATATATATATATATATATATATATATATATATAAAATTGTAACCTCTGTCTGTACATTAATTTTTTTTGCGAAATTTCACGATAGCTTTTCGTTTCACATGTCATAGACACCATAACCGCATTTTGTTTCTTTGGTGTCTGTTTGTTTGTTTATTTGTTTGTTTGTTTGTTTGTTACCTTTTCACGCATAAACGGCTGAACCGAATTTTATGAAACTTGGTATGTATATTACTACTAACCCAACTTAGACTTTAGGCTATACTAATATCCTCTGAGACGAACAGGAGTGGAGGTTATAAGGGAAGCAAGAAATTAAAAATAGCGATATTTCGTTTCCTATTGGTTTTTAGGCAAATATAAGCATAACAAAAGTTGTTTATTTTGTTATTTAGAGTAACTTTTGATATATACATTTTTTTCGTATACCGAATTATAAACGAGATATACGCTAAAACCTATAGCGGAAGTGAACAATTTTATTTGGGACAAAAGACCCAACCGAAATAAATAAAACTCGGTATGTATATTAACACTAACGCATTCATTATAACAAGCCATACCAACATTACTAGGGACGGGCAGGAGTGGGGGTTGTAAGGGAGGCCTCAATTTAAAAATAGTGGTATTTCGTTTTCTATTCGTTTTTCGGTAAATATGAACATAACAGAAATTGTTTATTTTGTTATTTAGAGTAACTTTTGTGATATTCATTTTTGTCTTTTAACAAAGTATAAACGAGATATACTCTATAAACTAAAGCGGGAGTCAACTATTTCATTCTGTGCTAACGATTAAACTGAACTTAAAAAAAACTTGGTATATCAATTAGCATTAATTCTTCTAGATTATAAGCTATATTAAAATTTTAGGTTAGAACGGGAGTGGGGGTTGTAAGGGAGGAATGAAATAAAAATTCGCGATATTTCATTGTCAATTTGTTTTTCGGCAAACGGGCACATAGCAAAAGTTGTTTACTTTGTTATTTAGATTAACTTTTGTTTTATAAATTTCTCCAGGAACAATGTGTGGAGCAAGTAACTCGCGTGAAATATTGATATGCTCAACAATTCATTCCAATTTGAACTACCTATGTTAATATTTTGTCCTTAATAGCTGAAATCTATGCATAAGGCTCAGGAGACTGGAAATATGACAATTTGGAGGACAGTGAAGACTTACATAAAAAATTAATTTTATTATTAACAAATGCCAACAACGGGTATTAACCCTAAACACTGGGACGGGTAAATGTCAAAATATTGTGCAAAATAAAGCCTTGCCAAAAAAATACCATCACCATTCAGCCTCAAATCAATTCCCGGGCGAAGCCGGGTATCTGAGCTAGTATATATATATATATTTGTCTGTTAACGCTCTAGCGGTCGCAATTTTTGTTTGATCGTTACCAAACTCGGAATTTAATCGTTTTATGTAAAAAGAAAGATCAAGTTCGTTAATGGCTGAAATCGGACCAGTGGGAGGAGGGGTTTAGAGAGGGAATTTTCGTAAAATTCAAAATATCTCCGTTATTATGCGTCGGATCGAAAAATTGTATCAATCTTATTGCAAATTAAATTTACTATAAATATTGTTCTATTCATTTATTCTGTATCTTGAATATTAACCGAGATATTTGCATTTGTATTCTGCATTGGTCGGCAGGAGTGAGCTGTTTGGTACTTTCCGAAGAGAGCTCTGGCGGCCGTTTTCGTAACTATTCGTCCCTCGTGTATAAGTTTAGTGATCCCTTACTACTTACTACACTTGTTTTTGGGCAGATTTCTCTATTGTAAAACTTCACGTGGGAAATCTGCTTAGTTTACGCAGCCCCTGCGTGACGGACTTTTTTTGTTGTTCAGCGCACAACAATTAGAGGGTTTGTAAACGTCAACGTAAACTTATTTCTCTTTACCTGCAAATTAAAAATTGTATTCACTAATTCTTTTGCTTTAATTTCGTTTCTCAGCATGAAAATCCTTATTTGCAGCGTTATAGCTGAAAATGTTCCTTAAAGTTTGGCCTTGACATTTAACAAACGCTAACCTATGTTTACGATGACGGGTTGGAATATCAAAATTGGTTTTTAAATTGAATATTAAGTATTATTTCAACATTTGCGTTATCAATCATTAATGAACCCCCAAACATTTATTGAGAATTTTATTTTTAGCTAACATTGAAAAACTCATTTTTAGCTTAAATTTGAACTCGTATTAGGGATTTTGATAAGGGAATAATGGGTATTAAAATGAGAGGTAAAGTCGTAGGCGAAGCACACAGGAATCCAGTTAAACGCAGCGCCATTTTCGTTGCAGGACTAGTATATTGCCAAACAAAAATCATTTATTTTAAAGCCTATTACTATAGCCGGATTAAATAACAAGGGAGATTAGAAGAGAGAGAGGGAAACTGTTTTTTTGTAAAAGCTTTTAGAGAGTTGAGGAAAAGAGCCATTTGTAGAGAGAAGGATTCAGCTTAATCAGTCCCTGGCTAACACATTCCCATTAACACATAGCATTTCCATGACCCATTTCCTACCTTCAGTCTCTTTCCTAGCAATCCTCATTGTTCCCCGATTAAGATACTTCTGCGGAACACTAGCATCACTTGCGACATCACCAAGAAAGGTCCGTATATAGAAATTCCCTTATTTTCTAAAACTTAAAAAATGCATTTCAAAAATTTATTTTTTAACTTATATTAAAATAGGTATCCTCATTAAAAATGCTAGAAAACATTACTTTTTTACGCATCATGCGTGTAGAGTTTGGCTTTATTATTAATTAAATTTACCTACTTTAGGTAATATAAATTAACGAGACAGTGTCTGTGAGAGATTTTCCATTGCTAAGATCAGTAGAATAACTTAGAAACTTAGGTGCATAGGTAACATAGGTGGTGTATGTTTGTAATTCCCAAGAAGAAAATTTATACAAAATATAAAGATTATAATAGCATGTTCTTATATAGATTTAAATATATTAGTTTTCACTCCCATCTTATGAAGGAACAGACTCCCATCCTAGAAAGTAACAGCTACCCATCCTTCGATGGAATAGACTCCTATTCTTGAAAGGTAAAGACTCCCATCCTAGAAAGGAACACACCCCATACTTCCATCCTTCGAAGGAATAGACCCCCCATCCTTCGCCAGAAAAGACACACATCATTCAAAGGAATAGACTCCCATCCTTCGAAGGAATAGACCCCCATCTTTCAAAGGAATAGACTCCCATCCTTCGAAGGAATAGACTCCGATTCTAGAAAGGTATAGACTCCCATCCTAGAAGGGAACACACCCCATACTCCCATCCTTCGAAGGAATAGACCCCCCATCCTTCGCTAGAAAAGACTCCCATCTTTCAAAGGAATAGACTCCCATCCTTCGAAGGAATAGACTTCTATTCTAGAAAGGAAGAAATAAACAGACCCTCCCATCGTATGAAGTAACAGCCCTCCCCCATCCTTCGAAGGAATAGGCTCCCAAGGAACAGATTCCTATCCGACAAAGGATAACTGAGCGCTTAATAATTAATTATTTTCGTCAGCCGTTATAGATGACCCTTAAGGCGAATCAACACAACAGGTTCATGGCGCGATTTTTGAATAAAAATAAATTCAAATTTCCATCCCTACCATTTGTTCATGACAAAGATGAGGTGCGTTAAAAAATTATATATACGTGATCAAGTGTGTGTGAGAGAGAACTGGAGACAGAATAAGAGCGAGCGAGTAACCATCCATCTAATTATACACGAGTCTTTTAGGAGAAATTCACTAGTGAGTAAAATACCCTTTCCTCAAATATAGATATGAAGAGCTTATAGAATGTGAGGAAAAACAAACTCACATTATAAAAATAAAATTACTAAATGACTTTCATTGGGTAGGAGAGTGAACTTATATATCTGGTAATAGTAATAGTTTTCTCTGAGAAACAGTATTGGACGAAGTTTGCAATGTTCTCTTTGTAAGTATGGCTGTCATTTCTGTTTATAAATGCACATATGATTAAGTGTGCAATATGCATGCTGCGAATCTGAAAGCGATAGTGGTGCTCTCTATTTTAGGTGAAAATATCACAGTTTTCCCCAAATAATCGGCCATTTGTGTTTCTAGTCCTAATTTACATATTAGCTGCTTTTCATTCATTAAAACTCTAACCTCATTCAACTGCCATTTTCAGCTATTTTCGTCCTGCGACCTTCACTTCAACAATAAAAAAACGAACGCAATTGTCCACATAGATAGTAGTAATAATTGATAATATGATAGGAAACAGTTCTTGTAAAATTATTTCATAATAATAACTATTCTAGTATAGCCCACCGTGGTTTATGGAATTAGTCCCATGATAGAGATTGATAAATGGCAGGTCAGAGTGTAAACGTATGATATGAAAACAAAACCTCATAGGAAATATTGACCTTTATAAACTAATAATAAATATAAACTGGTTTCATTTTGTTTTGCAATCGTATTGGCATTTAAAAAGAAAATATCTGACAAACACCTTGGGTGGAAATAAAATTTTATTTATTAACGTACATTTTGTGGTACTAAGGCTAATTTGGACAAGTTGTCTACAGGTTTCTAAACTTTTTCTAGTCAGGGAATAAGAATTTTCTTCAGTGAGTTCGTCACAAATAAATTCATATTGCCAGGTGGGAATGGAACTGACGACTCTAGGTTTACCGTGTGAAATTGAGATCATCGGATTAACATACATGTCTATCCTGAGCATCATGGTAGGGAAAAAAAGAAAGAAAATGAGACCAGAAATACGAGTACAGCGGGTTTTCATCCACCCTGGGTCGTAACTCTTATCTTGAACAAGAATGAGCAAAGAACATAACGTATAACATTTTTCATGGCAAGCTTTATGATAAAATACAATTGTCTAGTTACTGAAGTAATTTTACTAAAGGCCAAAGGTGGTAAAACACAAGTGGTACTAAAGATAGTAGGTTGGATATGAGCCTGTGCACAAAGATGCTTGGGAATTAGTTTTCATAAAGGGAGCCATTTTCTCAGAAGAGGACTGTTAACGGGGGCGATGTAGCTTATGTTGAACATGTCATAAGTCTCTAGCGTGTCCCGCCAAGCCATGGCTTATGGTTAAGATAATCCATGTAAAGCTCTGAATTAAGTCTCTTCCATAATATCAGCCACCCCGTCTCGTATGCCTGCAGATCTTTCATCTATAAACTTCTCTGGGTTAAATCCCGGCAAGAGACATTAATTCAACACTCATTAACTGACATTATTTCACCGCTTCACTCACACTTAGAAAACTTGATAAATTATATTCCCCCACAACAAATTTAAATCGATGTATAAACATTGTGTTACAAGGAATAAAGCTGGAAAATCATAAAGTTCAGTTACAGACTATTTATAGGTTCTCATTCAAATCAGACAAAAAATGGCCAGTTAGCACAACTTCTGACCGACCGTCACTATCTCATTTTCTTCGATGCTGCTCCGGAATAAAAGAGATTCACTATTTATGTAACACAATTTATCGTCTAATAGCATGTGATAAAAATGAGTAATGAGTAATATATGATATCACAAAATTACCCTTATTGATCCGCCACTTGTTTTTCAGACAAATAAGATAATGGATATAGTTTGATGGGGCTTGATGTTTAATGCATTGCTGCTTGGAGAAACAGACTGAGATATCACGAAAATAGAAAGATTAAAGCCTCAGGCCTTGTAACCAGGAGTGAATTTGTTCTTTTCCCGACTATATGTCTGTCAGCTTAGTTTAAAAAATATCATGTTTAAAAAATAGAGATGTTTTATGACTTCCAACTTATTCACTTCACTTGTGCACTGCATTGTTGCAGCCTTAAACGAATTTCAAAAAATGAAAGTAAACGTTTTGGGATATTTATTAAATCAAAGTTAAAACATTACTTTGAATTAGGAAAAATATACCCTAGGTCATTTGGTTTGTGTTAATAATAACGAAAGTTATTTTAAATTAAAATAATATCAATGTTTATTTTTTTTCTTTTCATTTTTTCATTCGACTGCTCTAAGAATTGGAATTTTATACGACCTCATTAAATGAAATCATTGGTTCCACCCTGGCTAGAAAATAATGGAAACTTATAGATAACCCGTTCCAATTAGCCACAGTAGCACAAAGTGAACGCCAATAAATAACACTTCATACATGAATGACAAAGGCT
The DNA here is from genome assembly GCA_019009955.1 of Riptortus pedestris. Taxonomy (NCBI): domain Eukaryota; kingdom Metazoa; phylum Arthropoda; class Insecta; order Hemiptera; family Alydidae; genus Riptortus; species Riptortus pedestris. Next base: position 149,644,470 of record CM032228.1, on the reverse strand, counting down.
ACCTTTGAAGATGGCCTTCTTGGTTTCTTTGCTTATATCGTGTAATTAGCTAGCAGTGTCGGGGCCTTTATCGTTACTACCCTGTTGCTACTAGCTGCTACGTACTAGTGACCAAAATTAAATAAGCAGCTTTAGCATATTGTAACCAAATTGCCCGTCATCAATGTGATTTGGTATCAAAGCAGAATTCATCATACTATAAATGGTCTAGATAATCTGATTAGGTATCTATATATATTTAGATCTGGTACCTCGACCAATCCTCTTCATTACTCTGGCAATAGGGGAAAATGCACCATAACCTCGTTTCCCTCATGTATTTACGTAAACATCGTTATAAATAGTCTTTTGCACTATAGTTCCCATTAGAAACCTAAACTATGTTTACGACTAAAATTAATATATTGGGTTTGAGAGATTCGAAAAAGTATCAAGGTATACACAGGTAAGTAAAGAAAACGTATCCTTAGTCCCACCTTGGCTAGAAAAGGGTCATAACCTGTAGATGACCCGTCCCAAATAGCCTTAGTTACAGAAAGTGGGCGTTAATAAATTTAATAAAACGTATTCGTCAAATTATATTTACATATATTTAACTAAAAACAAAGATCAGAAAATAAATGAAAAATATGTATTTTTGCCAAAGAAATGCGTAGTATGATAGAAATTAAAACATAAATAAATAATGTTCGAATAATGTTGTTGGTGAAATTACTTACGCATATTAGCAACCAATTTGAAACAAAACTCTTCTCTACTTACATATATTTTGACAGGTATAAACTACATTCATTAGAGATTAGGGTGTTAGACTTGATGGAAAAATATTACCATTATTCATTTAATATGAACGATCTTATCCACAGGATTTTATTAATTTGAGACGTATCAGGTTTCGTTGCTATTAATTACATATTAGTTGCAAAATGTAAAACGTTTTATAGTTCTTCTTTTTTACCTTCAGCGGTGTATTATGAAACTGAAATATTTATGTGGGGCCCTGGTTGTAAAGAGAAGGATTGTTTGCCGAACATGTTGTTAAAATTAAAAGTTCTAATAATATCTCTTTTTTTAGAGGAATGTGTTTAATTAGGTATGACATTTTTACTGTACATGAAAAGAAACTGGACGTAAGCCCCTCAGTGATATACAACAAAAACAATTATTAGCGATCATTTTTGTATTATTATTTTTGTTACAGCCACTCATTTATATTTATACAGTTTTATTATCAAAAATTATTAAGGAATTTATTTTTTTGTAGACAAATTGATTTTTTCTGCAAATATGTTTGGTGCATTTCACGTCACAACTGCTGGGTTATAATGGTTTATTTACATTTTTTAATGGGTAATGGTGGTACTGTGAAGTTTAAAGTGAAATTATTCCTTTAGTCTGAGAGTAGATATTATGTAGGTTGGGGATACCGGTATTCCTACTACGGCTTTATTTAAGATGATGAAAAATACCAGGGTCCATTTCAGGTGTTCATCCAATCAGGGATATGTTCCACAAAATGGGAAAGCAGTAGGGAAGAGAATGGAGGTGCTCAAAAAGAGTGTGGGAGAAGTGGCTGAGCGAAAAGATAAAGGCGTTTCTGCTGGTGGAACTACATAAAGGGAGTTTTGTTGTATGGTAGGCCTGTCTTTGTGCAAGAATGTCCCTCTAGTTACGTACTAAATGCCCTCTCACTCTACAACTCTCTACGGCTATTTTTTATTTGTTTTTTGAAAATAATCAAAAAATTCTTTAATATATCCAGATTCATGTAATTAGTCTAAAAATACCCCAGATCTTTCTAACGACATCTTCCAATTACCAAATGACCGAATTTCACTTTTACAGATTATTAATGATATTTCACCGGGGATTGCTGTTATTTTTCTGCAATTTATAACTATACCTCCCCACTTTGATAAATACAACCATCTACTCTCAACTGCAAAAAAAACCGGACACTTCATTTTTGTCGTATTAAAAGCTAATTTTCAGCAATTTTCTTTATGTGGGTATTCTAGTTATTACAGAGAATTTAGAGTCTAAGTCCATTGAACTAATCCCTTCAGGATTAGTAAACAATTAGATAAAACTCAGATTAGATTTATTTGTCGTGAAGTTGATCTATTCTAAACTGTAAGTACTTTTTCCCATATTTAAACATCTTTAATTATATAACCAAGCATTTTCTTTAATTAATGTTTTATTTTTATTTCGGTTCAGAATAATCGGTCTTTCAAACTTAGATGGAAGGCCGGAGCTTACGTTACATTGCCGAAACGCTTGGGGTAGCGAAGTCTACCATTCACTGTAATAAAAATGAAGAATAATTTTTTTTTTTAAATGTGTTAATTTATCTTTTTTTTTTTTTTTTTTGTATTTTTTTGTAAATAATCAATAAAAATTATTCCCTATTGGCAGATTTTGTTTAAATAACCTATAGATTAACCAATTATTTTAATTAAAAAGATTAATATACATATATATTAAGTATTTAACAAAATGATAAGACTAAATCTAAGTGTCCCGTTTTTTTTGCGGTTGAGTGTATAACATTGAGATCCATCTATTCATTTATTTATGTTAATTACTGACGTTTAATAATAACACCTATTTATGACTACTTGGACTTTTTTATGTAATGCATAATGGATGGGGGGGGGGGGGATTGCCATTAAGAAATTCACACTGGAGGGAGTGCCGATAATAAGGTTGAAACCATCTCCCTGACACCGACACAAAGTAAAGGAATTAATTATCATTTAAGGTTGGGGATATATATCGTTTTTTTGGTTTCCCTTTACGCCCATTTTAAAAATAACCTTTAATATATAAATAAAAAAACACACACACACACGCGCGCATATATATGTATATATATATATATATATATATATATATATATATATATATATATATATAAATTAATGTGTTCTGGGTGTTTATATTTAGACTTTATCACCGTTGGAGGTCCTCACTAATTTTCTTTTTTATCTAATCGACAGCCAAATATTATTGTAAAATTGACATACAGTACCTGAATGGCATAGCTAAGATCAAAGAACATTATTTTCTGTTGAGCTGAAGACAGCTTTCGAACGATATCCAAATCAATATTTCTCTTCATATTTCTAAAATTAAAATTCTAATTATGTGAATAGTATCAAAAAGAAAGTTTTTATGTAAGGTTTCCGTATGATCCTGAGTTCATGAAGATTTGAAGTAAACAAGGTCTGTATTCAGATATGTAATTAATACAGAAGGTTTGTTTGTTTATTATTATTTACGTCCACTTTATGCAACTATGGCTAATCGGGACGGGTTATCTACAAGTTACCATCCTTTTCTAGCCAGGGTGGGCCTAAGGAGTTTATTTAATGAGTCCGTCATTAAATAAATTTCTACTGCCCAGGGCGGGGACTCGGACCCGCCACTCTAGGTTTTCCATGAGAGATCAGGACAAACGCCCTAACTCGCACGGCCAACCCGAGCCCCTCTTTAGGGTTTTCAAGGAACCAAGATGACCTGAAATTGGGCTATCGTGGTACTCCATTACTGTCAGCTTCCTCTTTGGCTTTGGAACTATTATCTTCCAAGGCATATTAATGAATACGTCACTAAATAAATTTCTACTGCCCAGGACGGGAATCGAATTCGCCACTCTAGAATACAGAATGTATGAGATGTGAACAAATTTGAAAACTAATACATGTTTACAACATATCATGAATAACTATCATTAATGTGATTTCTGTTGATTATTTATATCGAATTCGTAATTTCTAATTAATATAAAAAATATGAGGCTTTTGTTTTGATCTTTTTCCTTGCCATAGCTGTAAGATTTCCTAATTAATATCTTGCCCAAATTACAGGGACCTTGAGAAAGGGGATTTGAGGAAGCAATCTCGTCATCTGAAGTCCCAAGAGGGCAACTTGCCCCTTGTAACTTCATTCTTGGAGTTAGTCATTTTTTCCACCGATAATAGGTTGCCGGAGAGGCTGAAAGAGGCAAAGGAAGAGGGGAGTAATGATAGGCCTCTCCCTAATTCCTGCTTCCGTTGCCTAAGGCCCTATAGCGAAATTAACTACAGGGCAACGCTGGGCTTGCTGTATTGAAAGAGAGAGCAGCCTGCAAAAAATAACAAGCCTATACTCCCCGAGGGTAAACAACGCACCGTCCTTATTACAACAACAAAGCAACAATCCCTGTCCCACCTCAGCTGTCTACATGCTCTCTCTCCCCCTCTTGTACAACAATGTATAATCTCGTTACGTTTTTGCCAAACTCTCTAATGGTTTCAAATGAATGAAATAGTATTGTCTTATAGCAGGTGGTGTAGTTTTGTTCATATAGAGCAGCTATGATTTTTTTTATAAGAATTGTTCTTTGGGCCATTATTCGGTACAGTTTTGTACAATTATGACAACTTACCCGTTATTCGTAAAATAACATCTTATTGAAAGTGTTATTAAGGCAAGTCTCACATCATCTCCGTCTTTGAGAGAATATATTATTAAGAGAGGCTGAAGGAGCACATACTACCCTGTTACATGCATTGTGTTCCTAACGATGGCTTCTTTTTTCAATGACTGTTGCAAAACCCCTTTAATTACAACAAGAAGCATTAAGCATTATCTATAATAAAGGAATACAAAGAAAATACTCCCCTATACCTCCTATTGATCTGAGCAAATGAAAGCTGTTTGGTATTTAATAACCGTTGGTTAAAATAACTATAATGACTTAAGATAAACAAATAAATAGATATTAGGTGTAAAAAGAATGTGTTTACAACCTAAAATAGGGCGTAATCGAATTTATTTTCAGGAGTATATTTTAAGAAAGCTCAGGGACCATTTAGATGTAATTAATAATATATTAAGAGACAATATATATGTGCTTGTATATTAGTGATTTTATCTTTGGTAGATGAGGGGTTATTGTTTTAATTATTATTTTAAAACACGTTTATTTATATATCTAAGAACTGAATATTTACGCAGCATAGATTTTTTTTTTTTTTAAATAAACGAAATTCAAATATATTTCTCTAAGGAACACAACTTTAAATTAACTTGACAGCCTAACTCAGAACGGATCGTTAACCTTCAGCCTCCATTCAAATCAGCCAGTTTGTGAAAATAATGGGAAAGAGAAAATAAGAAGAATATTCGAATCAAGTCAAGCATGAGTTTGGTGAAACATTGTGTAGGGGAGAGCAATGGCCAGCTAGAATGCTCAGTGTTTGCCCAGGGTCACCCTCACATAAGTTAATGTGCACAAGATACAATGTAAGAGAGGCTTAACGGCGTTATATTGGACTCTACACTGCATCCCTCCACTTAGGCCCTCCTATCATCTAAGCCTAGATCTTGATACCTATCTATCCCAACCAATCTTAATTGCCTCACGAGTCATAACCTCAAGAAGACCACATCTACCAATGCTCAAATAATGCCTAACAAAAGTTCATGAGAAGAGCTTCACATATGTTTAGCCATACGTTTGACATTCAAGACCATCACCGGTCTGATATTTTCATTCTATACTAGTCTCTGATCGTCCTGGAATATACAACAATATATTAAATGTTTTAATCAAACTGTACTGTACTATATCAAACTATTTTCTACTGGGCTCAGGATGGCCGTGCGAGATAGGGCGTTAGTCCTAATCTCGCATGGTAGACCTAGAGTGGCGGGTTCAATTCCCGCCCTGGGCAGTAAAAATGTATTTAGTGACAGTCTCATTAAATAAACTCCTGGGGCCAACCCTGGCTAGAAAAGGGTGGTAACCTGTAGATAACCCGTCCCGATTAGCCTAGTAGGATAAATCGGACGTAAATAATAATAAACGAATCAAACTATACTGACTGTACTGAATTTAAATGAAGACAGGAAATACTCGTATTAGCATTTTCACTCCATTGGACATCTCACCCCCGGTTAGCATAATGTCATAATGATTAAATGATAATATAACTTTTTTCAATTTTTTTCTTTCTTTTTACACATTTTTAATTAAGATTTTGGATAAAAAAAAATGTTATTTTACGAAATAGTACTTTTATCTTTAAATCATAATTAAAAGTAAGTATCTGATACACAGAAAAAAAACAGAACATGGATGCTACAGAAAAGCTAATATTTGTTTTTTATAAACGTTTTAATGTTAAAACACTTTCGTAGAAGAAGTCCATCGAATTTCTCATGGGAATGAGAATTTATAAGGTGTCAGCTTCGCTAAATAAAGCCCCTTGAATTTGAAGGGAATTTCATTTGCTACTGTCCTTTAATTATGAGCCTTTAGGAATATGCGTCCTAACCATGTAGTGTCAAACATTCGGATAACCATTTCATTAAGGCACGGGGTCGATAGTTAAGGAGTTTAAAATACGGCTCAGGTTCTCTCATTTATCAGGGAATATTTATTTCAATTTTTTGTTCACTTTATGCTCCTGAGGCTACTTGGGATAAGCTATCTACCGGCTGAAACGTTTTTATAGGAAAGATGAAACTTGGAAACTTAGTTTACCTACGGTACCAACCAAAATAATTCCCATTGACAGTGCGGGAACTGCACCCGTGACTCGTGGATATTAAGATCAAACTTAAACCACGTGACAAACCTGAGCCCTCTTTAACGCATTAAAATTGATAATTCGTATGTTGCTGGATGTGGGAGTCCAGATCTGGGAAACAGGTCTCAATAACACGGAGCCTTACCACCAATTTCTTTATTCGCGCACAAGGCCTTTCAGCACTAATGTGACATCATCAGGCGCTAACAACAAACAAAACCAAAAGAGAGACATGTTTAAGGCCATGTAATGTATCAAAACTGACATTTAAAATGTTTCAACTTAAATAAAATTACTAAAATGGACATTGTCTTAGCTTGAAAACATTAAAATTAGTATCAATTTTAAAAAGTAATAAAATATTATTTAAGATAAACATTAAAATCAGAGTCAATAATAAAAAGTAATAAAATATTATTTAAAATAAACATTAAAATCAGAGTCAATCGTAAAAAGTAATAAAATATTATTTAAATTAAACATTAAAACCCAGAGTCAATAATAAAATATTATTAAAATTAATTTAAAATATAGTTAAAATGGCATAATGCCTAAACAAATATAGGGGCTCAGGTTAGCCATGCGAGTTAAAGCGTTGACCTTTATCTCATATGGTAAACCTAGAGTGGCGAGTTCGATTCTTGCCTGGGCAAAGGAAATTATTTAGTGACGAAATTCATTAAATAACGTCCTAAAATCCCACCCTGGCTAGAAAAGGGTGGTAACCTGTAGATAACCCGTCCCGATTAGCCTAAGTTGCAAAAAGTGGACGTTAATAAATAATAATAATAAACAAATATATTCATATTTTTACATGAAAACCGTACATATGCTATTATTCCAATTATTTAACACATTTCCTACCTTGGCTGTATACTATTTAAATTGACACCAGAGCTATGTGTAGTTGCAATTGGTTTATTTATATGAGTTTCATATTATTATTATTATTATTAGTAGTACTAGTAGTAGTATTCATTGATTGCATACTGGAGTAACTGGCTCACATCTATTGCGAAAGACATTCACATCAGATTATATGGGTTATAACATCCGTGTTTAGAGAGCACCAAATAGTTTTATAAATACTAACTTGCTTTATGTTCGACAAAAGCAAACAATCTGTGACAAGAAATAGAATTAGGAAGAAAGTTAACAAAATATTAGGAAGACAACACAAAAAAAAAAAAAAAAAAAAAAAAAAAAAAAACAATATAGGAAGAATATAAAGAAAAGATGGTAAATTAAATAAAAATAAGTTGGAGAATTAAAATTTGAAAAATGAAGTATATAAGAAATTATGTTAATTATAAGAGGTGAAAATATAAACATTTGTTTTGTTTCTTTTATTTTACATTTTACTATATATTGCAGTTAGTCGATAATGATATGTGTAAGTATTTGAATAGTGTCATTGTGTATTATACATTGTTTGATAACCGACTTGCTACTTGATAAACATGTTGACGAACGGAGTATGTTTAACAAGAAAATGGCTGGCGATAGTGCGTGTGATAAAGAGGGGAAGGTTGTACAAACCACCCCCTTCCCCTCCAGCCCGAGGACATTTCCCCCTCCAAATTGCGCATGTTCATTATTGACTACGTTATGAATTGCACAAGTACTATTATAACTTACATGTTAATACGCTCATTCTAGTCCCCTTCTTGCAATAGCATTCCTAGTGTATAAAACGTTTCAATTTATAAAATTATACTTTAAATAAATAAATTTTAATATAACCCACTATTTTTTGTAATGATTTAGTAACTTAACATTTCACAATGATGGCAGGCACTAATTAGAACTAGGATTGACAATATCTAACAACTCCTTTTGTAAGACATCTAGTGCGAATGGTTTTAGAGATGTCCTTTGAGATGAAATTATTATATTAAAAAGTATAACCTATTTATTATTATCTTCTGTCATATATATCATATTTTTTTCCTTCATTTGTTAATATATTTACATACATTAATTTTACAATCTAGTATTGTGAAACATGGACCGTCACGGAAAGAAGATCAGTACTAGTCGTTTGTTAGAGAAGAACGCCATATCTTATGACGTCTAAGCTATTTATAAGCGTAGATCACTTGTAAAAAATATCCAAAGAGGCTGGGCGAGAAAGTTTCTTATGGTTCGAAGGAGATAGAAAGCATTCAGTGAGATGGACGGATGGAAGACTCCTTAATTCTGGAACTTGACCGTAATTAAGACTGTTAAATAGTATCTAAGTCTATGTTCCAACAAGGGCTAAAATGGATGGTCTTGAGCTATGTTATATTTAAAACTATTTCGCCAAACTGCCTACGATTTGGTCACCACCAGGTAGTTTTTTTTCTTTTTTTTTAAAAAAAGTTTCCCATATTTACTATTCTGCCAAATGGACTTAAGAACTGCATTTCTCTAAGCTCTATGGGCCAAATTATGACATTCCGATTTGAAAGTTGCGGAGACGTGTCATAAATTATGCAGATGTGACCTTTGGGAGATTAAGTGAGGTCAGCTGTGCAATTACTTTTTGTAGGGATTGATATCACGCTCGGCTACAAGAAATATAAACTTGAGGTTTATCTATGTTTTGCTCGCATTATTATTATTTAGCCCGAGACTTGCTATATTTACTACTATTTTCTTGCCGTAGTAAACAATAAAAAAGAAAGCCCTTAATAAATATGAAGGGAACTTTTTCACCAAGTGGTTCCCTGGTGGGGGTGAAAAAAAACTGGCATACACATAACATATATAACGTCACGAGTTCCAGATTAACTCTCTTAAATAAGAAATCAAACCTTTATCTAGAGAATGACTTCGCTCGTACGTACGTTAAGATTAGGATTGTTTGTATAATTCATTAAATACATACAATGTACTTTATAAAACGGCGTCAAAAGGTAATACTGTTGTTTGCCCTTTACTATCTACACGGGCTCGACAAAGCTATCAAGTAATAATAGCCGCCAAGGAAGTGGGGATTCCATTTCAGGAAAGATTTGGAATGACCCCGTTACAGTAACCTGTTTCCTCTTCAACTCATCATAATATAGTAGAAGAAAGATTAAGCTGATAGGCAAAGCTATGCCATTGTTGTATTTTCTTGACATATATTTTCCACAGATGTATTACAATATGGAAAAGGAATGAGCTCTGCCTTCTAGGACTTAACTTATGTTACCGTCGGTATTTTCAGCAATGTGGAATTATTATTATACGACACACGGACGGGCCAGAGAGATTACAAAGACCCCTGTGCAAGTCTAAGGGCCCCAAAGTAAATGTGCATGTAAAATGGTGTTTTCTCTCAGCTTTCATCATACGTCGGCTCGTGCATTCTTCAGAATGTTGAGAGTGAGGGAAAGAGGGAGAGAAATCATGAAATGGAGTTGGTAGGGATGTGTAAGGAAGTAGAAAATAAGGAGAGGAAGGTGGAGATTGTGGAGCGCCACGTGTTGAGCCAAGGTACGGCATCACTTATGCAAATAGCTGGAGCTGGGGTGGATCGCCTTTGATTCCACCGCCGCTACCTCCAGGCCTTGTAGGCCCTCACATAACTATTTGTATACAGTCCCTCCATGTTGATTGTCAATGAATAAAATAAACATGGTTACATCAACCCTTCATCTCCTCGATAGATAATTCATTAACATTTAGCCCTCATACAATTTGATTGGAAATGGAAATGCAACAAATTATTGTAACAAAAACGGGGAACTAAACGAGGTTTATGCTTGAGCAAATCTGAATCAATAACCAAACTTTTATCGCGTCTAAATATTTTTATCCTTTTTGAACAGTAGCAAATGTATTAAGACTTTAATGTTTGAAGCTCGTTGCTTTTATGTAGTCATGTGTGAAGTAATAACCAAATGAAAATCAATTAAGGAATTAACCTCTACTATAATTAATTGACGTGATGTTTTTCAGTATTTCTATAACATAGGGACTTACGTTCCTATATTCCATTCATAATAGTCTTATAAATAACTATTAATGTTGGTTTAAAATTCCTTTTTTTCTCATTAACACTGATTTTAGTCAGATGCGCACTACCATTGTTGTTAATTACATAATTTCTGAGAAACAAGAGCAATAAACGAAAATTAAAAATAAAGTATTTAATTGAAATTTTTTAAGAATTCTATTATTTACAGTGTGCTAATCCACCCAGCAGCAGTAACATCCGACATTATCAAGTAGCTTAATCATTGCATATAGCTTATTTAATTTATTTTTATGAAAATAAAGGTGGTTTTCGATGTCTGTGATGCAATGAGGGTCACTTTTACTTGTGGATAATCATCGAAATTATTTGTTATTTGTAAGTAATTATTAGTGAAGAGAGAGCATTTTGTAATGAACTTTAAAAAATCCATCACTCTGGGGCTGCGTTAACTAAGCTGATTTCCCACATCCGTCCCGTATTTGCATTTATCTCATGACGTAAAAGTTCAATGAGAATAATATTTGTTATTTAGCCTTCAAATAAAGTGGTTCATAATATAACAGCCTATTGTTGATATAGATGACCCATATTGACAGATGGGCAAAGTAATAACTATCCATTGGATACCAGGACATTCAGACATCACGGAAAATATTTTGGTTGACAAACATGCAAAATTAGCAACTCAACTTGACATGTTACACACTGATCACATCACAGGATACGATGCCATTAAACTCATTAAAAAAGAGGTCAGCCTAAAATGGGAAGCGGAGTGGCATCTGACAGACACAAAACTACGAGAAATAAAAAACACTATTCGTGAATGGCTGTCCAGTAATCAGGATACTAGAAGAGAAGAAGTAGTCCTTGCTCGTTTGAGGCACGGCCATTCACGGATAACACACGGACACCTCATGACTAGGACTGAACCACCTTTATGTACACTCTGCAATACACAACTGACTATCAAACACTTACTTACAGACTGCAGACTAATAACTGACAAGAACTTACCCACCAACCTATCTGAACTACTACACGACGACAGCCCATACATTACAAAAGTCATGAAACACCTCAAAGACACACACATTTACAAACCAGATATAACATTAAATAATATAATAATAATAAATAGACTGCAATAATATCCACTGGAGAAAAAATAAATTACCGTATTTTTACCTACCTCTGTAGATTTTTTAACCTTTTTTATTGGTTTTTATAAGGTGGCTTTACCTCTACTATTTTAGAATCATAACAAGAAAATGTGTGAATCGCTTAAATTGCGACACACCTAAATAAACTAAATAAATAAAAAATATTGTTGATATGACATGAGTAGGAGTGGGGTTTACTGATGGCTGACAACTAAAAAACGCAAATATCTCGGTCATTACTAAAGATAATGAAAACAAGTACATAACAACATTTAAAGATCTTTTAATTTTCAATAAGATTTTTTTTTTATAGAAATTGTTGATTTGACGTACAGTAACGGAGATATTTCGAAAATCCTCCCCTCTAAATCTCCTCTCCCACTGGTCCGATTTTAGTCGTTAACGAAATTGATCTTTTTTTTAACATAAAACGTTTAAATATGAATTTTGGTAAAGATCAAGCAAAAATTGCAACCGCTATAGCGTTAATTGACACACACACACACACACACACACACACACACACACACACACATATATATATATATATATATATATATATATATATATATATATATATATATATATACATTTGAAGAAAACTTTCGTGTCATGAGTACGACCTCAATAGCTGATATCCCTTACAGGAAATCTGCTTAAAGCTGAAACCTCGTTTATAATCAGGAAACATTAAGTAATATGAAGAAAAGATACATGTATTTGGTAACAAGAGAAGAATATTGAGGAACTTTCTCCTCTTATTGTAACTATTAAGCACAGTACTACCTGCTATCAATTCATTTTCCTATGGTCACATTTTCCAAGTATTTTGCCCCACGAAACGAACCATTTTTTTGAGATCTTATGGGACATCCTGTTCCCTTGATGATATGCAAAATGCTGTATAAGAAAGGTATAAAATGTTGAGAATTATTGTGTGTAAGGATAATGGAGCGGTGAAGAGTGTAAATAGCCGTGATAGAAGCGTGTCGAGCATATAGCCCCCGTGAGAGAGAGCCCCTGCCTAAGAGGAATAACCGTTTTCAATCAATATCATTTTACCTAGCTCAGCCTCGGTCCCTCTGGGGTCCCACACCGCTTACCAGATAACTTATTGAATCTCCCTCCAGCCCGGATCATACATTTTTTTCTCTACTTCCTTCCTAAACCTCCCGCTCAATGTTGAACGCCAGACAACACCTATTACTTTCATAAGTTGTCCCCAATACAACTACATATTTCGCGACAGACTTCACAAATATACGATCGCCTTTGCTTTTGTGGAAATCGTTTGGTATAAAATTATTTGTTTATATCTCAACTTCTGGAACTCTATCCCCACCTGAACTCATTTGAATGGAATTATTGGAGTACCAACATGTTATTGTTAGTACACCAGTGACTAGAGGAAGCCTTTCTACAGACAACAAAAATAACTAATTTAAAATTCTCTAACATAAATTCTTGGATAAATTAATAAAAAGAACTGAAATTCTGATTGATCTCGAATTTAAGGTACTACAATCCTTCTTTATATGGCAGGGAGATCTTTGAGTCGTAAATGCATAAATATTTTAAGGTTAAAGAAGAAATATTTGGTAAAGACAGAAGTTATATATATTTTTTTTTACTAATCCCCTGTTGGGGCTCAGGTTAGCCGTGTGTGGTAAAGCGTTGTCTTTAATCTCACGTGGTAAATCTAGAGTGGCGAGTTCGATTTCCGCCTAGGTAAAGGAATTTATTTAGTGACGGAATTCATTAAATAAATTCCTTAGTCCCACCCTGGCTAGAAAAGGGTGGTTACCTGTAGATAACCCATCCCAATTATCCTTCGTTGCAAAAAGTCGACGTTAATATATATATATATATATATATATATATATATATATATATATATATATATTATCCGCCTGGGTGATTTTTGACTACTGCTGTAATGTGGAAAATGTTAATTAGAGAAGCAAAATCCTGGGAATCTTAGTTATTTTTTAATGATTGTTATTATTTATTGACGTCCACGTTTTGCGGCCATGGTTACCACCATGTTTTAGCTAAGGATTTTATTTAATGAGTTCCGTTTATCCACTAAATAAATTAATATTGTCTAGGCAGGAATCGAACTCACTACTCTTTGTTGGCCAAATCTTTATTTTTTAATGAGCGTCTTTGTTTAATTGAATTGTTTTATTTATAATGTATGTAGCCATTACAATTATTCATTTAAAAAGACTGTTCACACAGTCATCGTTTAAATTTATTAAATAATTTGATAAACAGCATAATTTTAGTTGACTACTCTTTTTTCGAGCAAGTGAGCTCTCCTATAAAAAATGTGCCCTCGTTCGGTCGATTGGCTCCAATGATAAAATAAAAGGGGAAGAATGAAGCGTACAAAGAGAAACCTTAGCAAAGTTATTATTGTGAGAGAATGCCTCTGCTTTCTTCGGGATAAATCGATCGCAGGCCTTCTTATTAAGACAGGATGTCGTTAAAAAGTTTAGTGACATTTTTTTTTTTATTATTAAGCTTTGTGGTCTCGTGGAAAGAGTGAGAAATAGAGAGAGGGGGGGATAGAGAGAGGAGATAGTGAGAGGTTCGCTTCAGTTGACTGAAAATGTTATATAGTTCCATCTTATATGTGATCTGTTTTGATCATATATACAGCACATTTTCCTCCTAAAATGAGGAAAATTACTCCTCGGTGAGCTAGGCACACAAGGCGACATATTAATTGTGTGTCATTTTGACCTTCAATAGGATACTAATTGTATGATATTAATTTTCATTAGGCCAATATGGCTTCAATCTGAGCTGAGAAATAATTAGGCACCTGCTTCAAATCTGTTAGCAATTCAAGTACTTAGAATACGCTTACTAAGTTATATCTATTATAAAAAATATTATAATTTATATAAAAAATAGCCGCCATATTTGTTCTTGTTCTCTACTTAAATCTAAGGGCTAAATCGAGGAACTGAAATTGTTTACTCACATATATTTAGTGTTAATGGTATCGCTCATTACTATTGTTGTAGAATATTATTTGTAATTAGCTTAAATTCGTACACGAAATAAATTTCCAATGAATTGTACAAACCTTCACCCTTGAATTACGAAGGTTTTGAATAATAAAACTAGAAAATATGCTTCATCTTCTTTGGTGTCCAAAATATACTATTTCCTTCTTATGGGCAACGGACCGTTTCTTACCAAGCATTCTGGATGACCATGACTGCCTAAGCGGACAAGCGATATATACCTATTATTACTAGTTATTTCGTCGAGAATAATATATTAAAAGAAGCGAATCTTCCTCATCCGAATATAGCTCTAGATTACATAAATATATTTATTGGATTCAGCTAATCTTACTGTTAATATTTTCATCTGTTGGAAAATAACCCGTTCTGAAACAGAAGTGCAAGGAGAGGAGATTATAAGAGAACCGTAAAGAACCTTGCTTTCTCTCGCCTGTCATATCATGCGGGCTCATGCGTAAATCATAATCCCAAAAGACAGAGAAAAACGTTATGAGTAATTGCTTTGTAGATAGACTTTTCCTTTGTAATGTTTTTTTTTTTTTTTATAATTCAAATTTTATGATACCTTCTCAGAAATATTTGTATATCTATTTATTTACACAAATATTTGCAAATCTAATTATTTACACTTGCCTTTTAAATACGTATATAAGCTTTTTAATTCTGCAAGTTTCTATGCTTAATAATTTCAGTACGAAAAAGTGATACGTAGTACTTGTATGTACTCCCTTCAATTACATAACAGGTAGTGTAATTTAAAGTATAATATATTGGATATTTGTATTTTTTTTTTTTTGCCTACTTAGCTATTTAAACTTTACAATTTTTATAATAAAATAGTTAGTATTAGCCTCAAAAGGTTCCAATGCATTGTGATGCTCTCAACTCAACATATGAGTTGTGAGGGGTTGCCTATACAGACCGCCGTGTTGCTCCAAGCATTTCTGTGCTGCCACTGCCTTGAGGTCTTGCTCATGTCTTTGATATGCCTGCCTACCTTCTTCCAGATATGTACATATATATACACATAAATTTATTATTGTTACATTATATTTGTATAAAACAGGAGCTGGCCAAAATTTAATATCTGATGAATTTATCCACAATAAATTAACTTCCATAACTAAAAAACATTAATGCGTTTAAGCGTTTTGAAGAGAGACCAGCGTTTAAAAAAAAAAACATTAATACAATAAATACTACAAAAAATTACCTGCTCTCTTGAAGAAGTTGTTATTCAATGCCTAATTTGAGTTCTCCCCTAAATATTCACTTTAACATTTTATTTGTGTTTATTTATTTATCGTGTCTATGCATTTGATTACAAGTTACCACTCTTTATTTATACTTTATAGTCTCGCAGCATAGCGTGTCTTATTAATTATATTATTGGTATTGTGATTACTAATAGCTAGATGACCTGATTTGTGATTTGATGAATTATATGTGGAATTATTTTTAGGAAGTTCTGATTATCTCAAAGTTCTCTTTTTTTAAATAAATTACACGTAAATATAAGAATAGTTATAATTTGATTAGGGATGTGTTTCGTACGTCAATGTTGTCTAGAAACAGAAATAAATATCACTCGATGTTGTACTATTGCACATTAGTTATACGGTACAATTATAAAATTAAGGGTGGATTGAATAGCCAAATGTTTAGATTGCTACCTCTACTTTTCATGGATCACAGTGTGAGCAATTTCATAATAATAAACATGAAACTGAAACGCAGACGGCCACGATTGAGCTGTTATTATAGTCCATTTCTGAGTGAATGGGCGATAAAACGATTTCATACTTATCGTGTCATCATGAAATATATTCATTTCATCATGACTTCCTCGGTTTCCTCATTTACTTTGAATGAAGTATAAAACATAGCCACTACAATTAGGTAGAAGCTGGGGTCAAAGGCAATAAAGGTTAGGCTGAAAAAGCAGGTTTGTTGTTTAATTTAGAGTATAGAGAGTAATTGTGCGTTGGGATGTAGGAGGTTTATGCCCCTGCCTGAGTAAGATGTCCAGGAGGGAAGCTCGCCCTAGTGGCCGACCTAAGAAATAGCCGTTAATTTCTCTCGAGGCAGGGTGCAGTAAAGCTTTAAGGACGGGACGTAAAGCCTCTTGGTGTCCCATTACTTTCACCATTAAACCCATCCCAGCCTTCCAATGACCGTCCACAACTACATCTTGCACAAAAACCTTAAACCACTTCTTGAAATTCCCCTTACTTATCTTCTTACACCAAGAGATTTTTGGGTTTTTATTCTGATTAGTAAGGGGTGGTTTATACATTTATGATTTAAATTATTCCCCCTGTGTAAGTATGGACAATATTATCACAAACCTAGGAAACTGTAATTCACCAGGCTAAACGTAGCTCAATACAAGCTGTCGGTTCAGACCGGGATTTGTGTACACCCACTGGCCCTAAGTCTTTTTTAAATCAATAGATCAAATACGAATAGCTTTCACATTCATTTTAAGGCTTTATTAAAAAATTTGTTCTGCTGTACCAAACATTTTAGAGATTATAAGTACAATCTAAACTATATCAATGGACTCATTGCTCAGTTATGAACATTAGCCCACGACTCAAGACTTGGCTACAAATTGTAAATTTAGGGGCTCAGGTTAGTCATTTGTGTTAAACCGTTGACTCTAATCTCACATGGTAAACCTAGAGTGGCGAGTTTGATTCCCGCCTGGGTAGAGGAATTTAGTTAGTGGCGGAATTCATTAAATAAAATCCTTAGTCCCACCCTGGCTAGAAAAGGGTGGTAACCTTTAGATAACCCGTCCCTGTTAGTCTTAGTGGCAAAAAGTGGACGTTAATAATTAAAGAAATAAATAATTGTAAAATAATGATTAACAACTTCGGTCATGTAAGCTATGACTAGGTTATATGCTAGGATGTTCATTACTCAATTTCAGCCTTGACAATAATGTTATTGTATTATATTGAATATTGGATTCATTAAATATTTTTATGAGCGTGAGCAATATACGTATATATATATATATATATATATATATATATATATATATATATATATATATATAGTTGGGTTTCTCCCTCTTCTGGCCATAAGGCAATTTATGAGTATCTTGAATAATAAAGTACCGTTTTTCGGTTGATAATATCACGGAATAACTCTAAGGAGTGACTTGATATACACTTCTTCTTAGTGCCAAACGTATTTGGGCCTTTTGCTATTTTTCACGTTTAGTGCTAATGTCTTGGGCATTCCTGACAATCCCACTGGCAAAATAAGATACGCGTGATTAGAGATTTGCACATATGACTGAGCTGCAAAGAGGAATATAGGAGTGGGGAGGAAGAGGACAATAGATGATGTCCTGCCAGTAAAGGGTTATAGGAGGCCAAGCCCCAGGAACTGGTCTTAGGAACCACTTGGTCCGCATCCAAAACCAATCAAAAATACCTCCTTTTCGCTGACTTGCTCCCTTTCTCTCTCTCTCTCTCTCTCTCTCTCTCTCTCTCTCTCTCTCTCTCTCTCTCTCTCTCTCTCTCTCTCTCTCTCTCTCTCTCTCTCTCTCTCTCTCTCGTCCATCTTTTCCTCATCCCCCGGTTCTTTTTTTAAAGACTCCCTCTTATAAAATCGAATTATTTCCGATAAGGTAAATTTAGCACTTTCAGCTGATTTAGGCAGTGTAATTGACATTTATGCCAATTGTTTCTCGCTGAATCTTGAAAATTAATGGGGAAGAGAAATTGGATTTATGAACCTACACCTTATTATACCTATTATATGCAATTTAAACTAATGTTTCATCCGGCATGGTGTCCTGCTTGTTTCAAATATTTATGATCAACACACTCTTAGCATTAATAAAATTAACGTACTTGGTACATTGGTTTTAGAACATCTTGGATGAGTATATTATATTATATTTTTTTTACCATTACCGAAAGTTTTGTTTTATATCCTATAAATGGCATAAGGTGCGGCACTAAAGGTGTCAAAAGCAGCATTAAAGGTATTACGGTCTTTAGGGAGGACAATGACTATGAATCTATTTTTATGTCAACATTTCATAATTAGTCTATGTAATTCCCCTTGTATAATGTAATAAACTGACCGAAAGTATTCACAATATGAGGTGTGTATGGAGTATGATGGAAGCACATAAATATGATGGAACCTTCCTCAAAAAAATGTTTCCGATATTCATCCCTTCGTTATGAGTTAATACCAATAGGCACCCCTTCAAAATCTAGACAAAGTTGTTCTTCCCAAGGAAATGCCATCCCTTCAACATGGCCCAATGAGGTAAATTCAGAACTATGTATTCTACTGCCTGTGCTCAATTATACTTCGCACGATTTGGTTATTATTTTTCGTATATTTCTAGGGTTAATAATTTAATTATTTTGAATTTGTGGGAAACATTTTTCGCATCTGAATACACTCGATATCTAGCCTCTCCCGAAACCAAGCTCTTCAAACAGGATACCTTGCCTTGAAGAGCAACAATAACTGTTGCTTAACAGCATAAGGTTATTGATATACATTCGTAATACATAATACTACTAATCATAAGTTGTGCATTGCGTATAGGCCATGTAGGCAGGGTGCCCGAATTCCAAGATCGGCGTATAAGGAAAATGTTTCTCTAGAATTAAATATTTGAATTATTAATTACTTACGGTCTGTGTATTCCGTTCTAAAAATAAATAAATAAAATACAATATATAGTTAAGTTATTGATG